>CM038793.1:30195506-30278335 GCA_021764765.1 Vicia sativa | reverse complement strand
TTTTATTTTTAAATAAATTGTTATCACATAAATTATTCAACTTTTAGCGTAATCATGACTGAAATTGAATGCATACAAGCAATGTTATTGTTATGTCCCTCGAACTTTAATCTCTTCTGACTGCTCTACCTCATAGCATCTTTTCTCGACCTAACGTGATGATTGTACAAAACCTTTTATCATGTCTCTCTAGGTCGTTTCAATAATTGATTGACAAATTTGCTTTAGCTTGTGAAATCAAATTTCATAGATATGTCGGTAGGTGAAGTTTTGTTACACTTTTTGTCTTGAAATGAAAGCTATTGTGATGTCCAACTTAACTGAAAATTCAACAAAGATTTGCTCTAACAAGCTATTTTCGAAAAACAAAAAACACATTGCATTGAGTCAAAATCAACTTCGTTGTAACTGGTAACCCTAGTAGAACATTCGTTTTCTACAAGTAAATTTGGCAACCAAAATGAGCATCAAAATGATACCACTTCTACACAAATTCTTTCTTGAATTCAATGTTGGGTAAGGTTTTGCCATAAAACCAAGGAACTTTCCACCCTCTCAATGTTAATCCAGATACACACATCAATAAAAAATGAAAATTTTATGTCTTCTGAAAAACTTTCAGAATTGTCCAAAGATATATTTTGTAAGCAGGTGTGGTGTTTTAAAAATGTGGCGTGGAAAAAGGTTGTTCCCTAAACTGTCACCTCGTGAAGCAACAAATTCAAGAGTTTGACCTTTCAGTAGAAAATCTAGGAAGTTGGACGAGTGAGTTTACGCGGGTGACCCCTTCCAAACCTAACCAGTTTTGATCATCAGCTGATGTTGTTCCATCTTCAACATCAACGGACACTGCTCCATAAGTCTCATTTTCTTCTGATGATCTCACAGTAAAGTTTCGTTGCAAAGATGGCTCGGACTTTTGTCCATCATCTGATTCAATTGGATTCCCTGAATGGTTGCTCTGAATGGTTGCAGAAGAGAAGCCTTGTTCTTCATAATCTGATTCTGAGTCCATTTTACCATCCAAAAATAAGCACACTACCGCTGATCATCCATCTTCGAAGTCGGATACTTGAGTTTCCATTCTCGTGCAGCTGAATTTACCAGAATCCTTGCTGCTGATGATCGTGTTGGTGCCGACGATACTATCTCAACCACCTCCTCATTACTTAAAACATCCCAAACCTAGACAGAATGCCAAGAGAATCAGTTACCCTAAGTGAAGGATAGAAGCTTTAAGGACTAAAATTATACTAAAAAACCGTGGTTAGCTCAGAGGTATAGCATAATTGGAAAAATAAAATCCCATAGTTTATCATTCATAAGTTATTTACAAATTCATTATGTCTTGAATCTTGATAAGTTAATTATTTTCTGCAGTAAAGACAGGCATGGCCATGGTTTTAAAAAAGAACCACAGCTGTGATCTAGGTAGCTGCATCAAGGTGTCCAGAATATACTCGACCATATGATTGAGACCACATATGATTGTGATTCCCTGCAATATTAAAGGTCATGACCCAACGAGGATGATAGGCATCAATAATATGGTGCCCCAACAATCTGACCAAGTTACTAGACATATCATATTATCCAGCAATGAATGAAGTATGACACTGCCGTTGGTGCAATGAGGATAAAACCATGCAAATTTCACTTAAGCAATGCACATTTGCAGGCAGGAGGAATTTTTTCTAGCCAAAAATTGCAATGACATTGCAAAATGTCCAATTTTTGTAGGCTAATATTAAAGTGCCACCAAGCCTAAATATATTTTTGACTTTATTACTAGGTTGTTAATCTCAAACAGCGGCACGTGGCGCGGACCTCCTAAATGCTATAGCAGCATAGCAGGATGACCGTTATTGTGAGCTTTTAAAAATCAAGGTAAATACTTATGAAAACATAAATACTAAAAATAGGTTCCAACAACATACATAATGACTTAAAAACAAAAATTGCAACATACATAAACCAAAAGTTGCAGCATACATAAACCAAACATAATGACTCAAATTAGCAATGTACTAAACTAAATTCTAGCGTAAACAAAATGACCAAATCCATCCACCTCATCTTCACTTCTAAGTTCCACCACATTAATATCATTTTGCTTATCACTTGATTCAATTTCAAACTCTTCTTCTTCCACCTCTAACTCCTCATCTCCATTAGACACTAATGTAGCAAGTCTAGAGTGATGCCTAGTAACTCTTGTTGGTTCATTAGCCCCATTTACCAACAACTTCCCAAGTCAAACCCTCTTCTCCTAAAACCAAGTCATCTTCCAACATTCCATTTTCATCATCATTTTGTTACAACCATTCATGCGCATGTATTTTTCACAAGAATCTTTAAATCTAAGCCTCACTTTTAAATAAAAGGAAAAATACAAATTTGCCTAAAAAATTCAAAATTAGAGTATTTACCTACCTCATCTTCACAATAGCGGTCTGTAAAAGCGCTACAACCAACTATTGCGCCGCTATTCTACCGCTCGCCTCCACAAATCATGACCGCTATTTCCACTATTGCAGATAGCGGTTAGCAGCCCAAAAGTGTCGCAGCGAGGTTCTCTACCGCTATGCTATACCGCTATAGCGCGCTATTGACAACCTAGCTTTATTATTCCCAATATTACAACAAAAAGCCTTAATATGTAATTATTTTCCGTGGTTTGTACAACTTAAACAAATTTACTTGAAAACTCTGATCCTTTTCACACAGACCTAAACTTGAGAGTTTTATGCAGTATGAAAAATGTACAAAAATAGTTGGTCAACTACCTATTTGTTAATGCTTAAAACATATTTATCTAACAAATGAAATAATGATGCCTGTTTTTAGCAATTTAAATAACATCCCTTATATAATGTGTTGCTTATTTCCATCTCATGAACAATCAGATACCAGCGTGTCAATTTTGAAATATCAGGAAAGCCCGGCAAAGGCGTGTTTCTAAAGCCAGAACCAAGATGATATTCATGTGTCATCTATAAGTGAAGTTCATATGATTCCAAAGACACATTCAAGCACAACAGGAAAAACTGTCAAGAAGCTAGCTTCTCAATTATCTAACTGGCAATTGAAAAACTAGAAATGTTAATAGTTCTGTCATGTTATTAAACACATTATTCTAGCCAGTGGTCGGTTCTAGAAGCCACTTCTCAGTCTCCTTCCTATCAGCTTATGGTTAATGTTATGCCACAATTCATTTACTAATTAAAACATGCCTACACTGATTATATTTTCTTATTTCAATATCACAGCTTGAGCTTATCCTTGTAAGATAACTTCTTCATGGCAGTCAGTCACAAGCAATCGCCAGACTAACCATGAGAAAATAACTTCAAAATTGCAGCTCATATATGTTGAAATTTGATTAAATTGTAATACTATGGTCCTTAAATGTGTGAGGTGTCACAATAGTCCATGATGTAACAAAATTACAAAACATCCGTGAATGTATTTTTTTGTAATTTCATGGACTAAACAGACTAATGGAAGAGATTAGAACCACACTAATTAAGGAAAGACAAATTTGAGGACCAAACTCACTAAGGAAAGACACAATCATGGATGTTTTATAATTTTGATAAATTCAAGGACTATAGTAACACTGGTTGACACATTCAAGGATCAAAATGATTGTTTTCCTGTTGAAATTTCCTATTCACACAGAATAAGTAATAAAACTTCTAAAATAACAAAAACTAACAGCTAAAGAAATAGATATGAGATTTATTAAAAAACGTACCCCATCAGAGGCAAGAACAATGAATTGATCTCTGTCTGTAAGCAGTCGGTGAGAAAACTCAGGTATAGAAATTACACCATATTCCTTCAAACAGAAATCTCCAAACGCTCTAGCCATTGCTAATCCTGGTGCATCATCAAAAGGCAACCACACCCTTGAGACTTCCGGCTCATCTTGCAAAGCAAAAACCCTTCCCTTGCACTGCTTGATTCTTTCCGCTTCTCCTTTGAGAATTTTCAACCAAATTTGAATTAAGTGTCGTCAACAGGAAAGCATAGACTCATCAAAGAATAAATAATAATGGCATATGACACATACTTGGCAAATCAGGCTTCAAATCAACAGTCAACTGAATTGCCACCATGGTGTCATTGCTGTCTTTGGATCCCATTATTGCACGAGAATCCCCAATATATCCCATGAAGAGATTTGAACCCTGAAAAGATAAGAAATTAAAGAAAACTGTAAAGGAATAGAAAACATGAGTGTAGATACTTCTGTCTAGTTACTACCTGCTTCACAATAGTCACAGATGTGCTCCCACTACAGAAGCAATCTAGATTTGAATGAGACTTGAGCTCTCTGTCCATGGCCTTGTATGCTTTCATGAGCTTCTCTCCAAGTGGAGTTCAGTTTATCCTCAGCAGAGCAGTCCTTTTCAGAGTCTCCACCATCCGGTTTTATGTTCCGTTTGAAACAAGCTTTGCCTGATTCATTTTGCTTCGATTCTTTAGAATGCAAAAATGAAAGCAATTTTACTGGCAAAGTATCCCTCACTTTGCGTGCAACCAGATGACCCTGTGGACCATGGCCATCAAAGACACCACAAAAGATCATATCTTCGGACATGAAATCCTACAAAAATAAAGATTGAAATTAGGATGTCAATATAAAAATTAACCAAGTCTCTCGAATCACTTAAAAGAGCCACGGATTGCATTATCACAATTAAGATAAGCATACTTACTTCCCACATGGCGTCCTGATTAATTCCCTTGCGGCCCTGCTGCGAAAAATGCACGAACCCGACTCTTTCCATTAGCAAAAATCCTGCTAGGTAAGGATGATAAATGGTGTAGAAAATAACATGGTCAGAAGGCGTTCTCCTTGCTCTCTTTTGTCCACAGAATCCAACTTCTAAGCAAGATGGAGTGATCATATCTCCGTTACTCCCTGCTACAAGTACTCCGACTGCTCGTTGAGACACAACAACCCATTTTCTTCAGTTCCAGAATGCACACATTAGATGGTGGTGACTTTTAAATGCTTCCCTTTCCAAGCATAGACAACTGAGCAAACAATCTTGACTATAAATATTGTCACAAGTCCAAATATACAACTCACTGAAGAAATATGAACTCTTTCAACCCTAGTCAAATTCAAAATCTGCCTGATGGTATTTGAATGGTTAATGAAACCAGCTGAACACAAGAAAACAGGAGACTCAATTAATAGTTAATACTTAATACATGATCTCACATAATAAAAAAGAAAACAAGTTATATGAATAGAAAAATTCCCAACATGTGAACAATGAATAGAATATACTAAAAGAACATCATTGTCCATAGCAATTTTCTTTGTTTACCTCTACACAACCATGTAGAGCAATAATTTGGCAAATGAAGTAATGCACGGTTGAGAGCAAAGTAAAGCAAGAAAATAAGTAGAAAACTACAAAAAAAAAAAAAAAGTATGGTATCCCACTAGAGAGAAATACCAAGAGATAAAGTGAAAAACCACAAAAAGCAGAAAAAGACGGGAAAAAAACCGTGATCTCGTCAACAAAAGAATCAAAGATAGACCATGAAAGAGTATCTACTACAAGATCAAGTAAATAAAATGTCACGTAATTATCATAACCTAACAAAAATTTTAAAAAAATAAAGCAACAATTAATTAACTAATTAACAATTAACCAAGTAAATTGTAGCAGTGAAAATGAGAGTCAAAATAAACAAGAAAACAAAACCTAAAATCAGAAGGTAGTTGAAGAAAGCATGGTAAGTAAACAAAATTTAAAAGGAAGAGATTGATAACCTTTTTTGTTAGAAGGGAGGGAGAAAAGGGTTTGAGTATTAATAAGGAAAGATGGTATGGAGGGTGGTAGTGGTGCATTCATTGCAAAAGCAGAATAGACAGAGGGAAAAAAGGTGAGTAAAGTAAGGAATGAGGTCAAAATAATGTAACAGATTTAAAATTATCTATTTGCTTACTATCTGTATAAATAATTCACTTTTATGTATACTAAAACATTATGTCAAACATAATACTAAAGGAAGGATTATTGAAATGAACGGTTATTAATTTGTAATTCAAATATGATTTTTGTATCGGATAATTTTGATGATTTTTGTATAATTGAAAGAGATTAATTGATATGTATCCGTAGTGTAATTTTGTTTTGCAGTACACCACAATCATTCCTATATGTAATATTTTAAATATGATTAAGGCAAAAGTCAAATTTGTTATGGATTTGCGACATACGGTCCATGGTCATTGAGGCCTAATATAATAAGCGTAGATTGAAGGCCATACATTTCATAACGAGTAAGTTTTCTCTCCACGCATGTTAGGGCCACGTAGCAACAATTACTTAATCGTCATCATCCTCCAGAATATCGAATTGAACACCTTATATCCGACGTAATTGTCATCGCCTCTAATCATCGGGTTAAGCACCCGCATATCACGGGCTGCGGACCGAGAGGAGGCCCGCGTCTTTGATTCCTTGCTCACGCAAGCCACGGCAATCCGTTAGTGGCACTGGACCAACTACCCTTCTAGACCTTGACCCGGCGTTGGAGGTCTATAAATACCCTCTCATTCAAAGAGGGGTAACATTCATTCTCCTCTTGTTCTCTCTTGCTCATACTTACTTTGGCATGGAGTATCTTGCGGTACCCTCATCTCTCAACCACCATAGCACCTGGCCTTGGCGAACCTTACGGTAGAATGCGATTAGTGGTGCGTGCATGGGAAGCTTATTTCCGTCTTTCTCCATTCTAAGACTAAAACAAACCCTTTTCTTCGTCATGGCACAATGAGAACACTCTCCTCGACACGCCAACAACACCACCACCAACATCCCGAGTCGACCACAAGGCAGTGCAACCTCTTCCTCAATAAGTCTCAAGGAACGCGAGAAGGAGATGCTCACCATCAACATGTCCCGCCCGCATTTTTAAGAAATCAGCGCCCAGCAGACCTAAATCACTTCGCTCACATTGCGGTCATCAACGAGCGAACCTCATGCTATTCACCCAGAACGTCTCAACATCTTGAAACCTCCCGCCGTTCACCGAGGAGACACGAGGCTCGATTCACAGTCTCCCTCTCCAAGACACCGCTCCAGACTCTCCGCGAGAGGACCGAGGAGAATAATACTCAGCTTGGCCGTCAATCAAGGCGAGATCCCATGTCCGAGGAATCCTCCAAACAACCCCTCAAAGCGGGCTCATTCACATCCTACATAGAGCACGGGCCAAGGCGAGAAGAATCGTGGAGAAATCGCGGACAAAGAACCCTCCAAATATCGCCGCCAGCGATCACCGTCTCGCTCCCGAAAGCGAACAAAACCCTCGCGGTCCCTGTCCGCCAACATCATGGAATACCCATCCCAGTGGCATGGAAAACCTCCCAACTCACCAGCTACGATAAGGTGGGCGCCCCCGCCATATCGCGGCAACTTGATACTCCATACCTCACCAGCTCCATCCATCTGCTTCTTTCCCACCACTAAAAAAAACCGCCGGCCGTATACCCCGAATCCATCCACACACTCACCAGAAACCCACAAAACCATTCACCATCACCTTCACGCCTCCGGCACCGAAAACAAACTCCCAAAACTATCATCGAACGGCAAGACTCCGAAAGTACATCACATTTCGCGGAAACCCATCCAGTCCCAGCCATCAAATAAAAAACACTGAAAACTCCTCCATGCAAAACACCGAAAACGGCGAGCCACCCACCCACGCCATGCCACCTGCCAAAGCCGCCCACATCACGAGAAAAATTGCAACCGCACTCGAAATCGAAACGTGAATCGCCGTCCAGCAACGGTGAAATCCCTTACCCGATAACGAAAAACCGCCACAACCACCTTGCCATCTGCGCGCGCTACCATACCAACATAACACCACGCGCGGTTTTGCAACCCCACAAAAGCCAAAACAGGCCAAAACGCCCCTTCCACCCCAAGCAAAACAAAACCATCATTAGTACCACAACCACGCCACAGCGAAATTGCATTCATCCAAAAAAACGCAGAAACAATAAAAAAATGCTAAAACATATAAGAGGAAAATGTAAAAGCTAAAAGTCAAAGAGGTCAACAGACAAAACCACGAAATGCAATCCCCTTTCATTTCCTACCATGCACCGAACAGAAATTTAGTCCCACTTGCCAAACGAGGACTCCCTTTATTCACCACAGCCCGTAGGGAAAATTTCCCGCACCCATGTCATATCCAGCGAAAACGGCAGCTATCAATCAACTCTTCAAAAGGCCGATGAACGATCGAACCCCGTCAAAATCTCACCGAGCAGTTCGAGAAAATCCGAGCCAATCACTTTCTACCTTGAAGCTTTTCCGCGAACTCATATTCCCCTACCATCAGGCAAAATAAAGCCCGAAGTGCACGAATCACAGTCGCAACGCTTCGGTGGACGTGATGTACACTCACCTCTTCCCCTCTCCACTCGATGAATCTCACCTTTCACCATCATGGGGTCCGACTTAAGATTCACTTCGACCTCAACCACAGGGTTACGTAACTCCCCACCATCACCAGCGAAGATGTCGCATCTCGCAATCCATCACTTCTTGGTGGTAGCACCGCTCTTTACCACAACGCCATTCTTGGCATGACCATTTTGGCGCTCACCGTAGTCCCTAACATCCACCTCAAATTGAAATTCCACCAAAGGGATGTGCCACCATCTGCGGGGACATCAACGGCAAAAAATACCACAACACGCCGCGAGGAACGGCCACAATGGACCAAGGGCCCGATAAGTCGACAAGCGGACGGGCTGGAAAACTCGTGTCAGCCTCAAGACCGAAGAACCTCGGGGTCCCAAAGTAGAATCGGTCGACCTCGACCCATGGTTTCGCGAAGAAGAGGTCGAGTCGAGCAGAGATCCCATCCGCTTTGATCCCAGTAGCGAGTTCAAGCTCGTTCCTCTCGGCGAGGATACCAACAAGTGTGTCAAGCTCGGAGTAGATCTCCCCGAACTGGCCAAGAAGCAGCTCAAAGCCTGCCTCAGGGACAACACGAATCTTTTTGCCTGGAGCGTCGCGGAGATTCCCGAACTCGACCAGGGGTCGCTTATCATCAACTTGTCATAGATCTTGTCGTTAGGGCCATGATGCAATGGCGTGGCGGAGTCCCGAAAAAGCGGAGGGCTAAAAAGCTATAAAGACCTCATAGAGGTAATTTTATTTACGAGGAAGTACTCAACTTGGCTCTCCAATATTATGTACTAGTTAAAAATCTAATGGAAAATGGCGAATGTGCGTTGATTATCTTGATCTTAGCGGGCATGTCCCAAAGATGTTTTCCTTTACCTAACATTGATATCTTTGGTCGACAACTCGACCAGGTTATAAACTTTATCATTTATGGATGCATATTCAGGTTACAATCAGATACCCACGGCGATGAGCGACAAGCGATGCCACGACCTTCATGACGACCTCGGCACTATTACTACAATGTAATGCCCTTGAGCGAAGAACATGGGTGCCACCTACCGATGATGAGCAGAGTCTAGCAGGGGATATCGTGACATGCTCGAGGTCTATAGGCGACATGATCATCAAGTTTCACGTCGAGACCGATCGCACAATGCATCTAAAGAGGTGTTCGCCCAAGCCCGGCAATGTCGGAATGCGGTTCAACGAGAGAAATGCACCTGGTGTCAAAGCGGGCAAATTCACAGGTTTCTACCTGTCGAGTAGGGAATTGAAGCAAACCCCAACAAATGTCGGGCGTTTCAGCTTCCACACGACTTCAATCCATTCAAATCTTGAGCGGCATGCTGAGATCCCTCTCCCGTTTACGTCGCCAAATCGCCCGACCACGCACCTCTGTTTTCAAACTTTGCGAAAAGGCCCGACCTTTGAGTGGAGCGAGATGCGAACCGCCCTCTTGCACCTCGAGAACTTTCTCGACCACCGATGTTATCGCGACCACAAAGAAACCCTATACCTATACTTAGCGGTCTCGAGCAAAGCCGTGGCCGATCCTCATCCGTGAAATAGAAGAGAATGCAGAAGTCCATACTTCTGAGCAAGCATACAAGGCCGAGACGAATATCAACAAATGAAAACGTCGCATTAGCCCTCGTCACTCAGCAAGGAGGCTCAGTACTACTTCCTACCCACCTTTGTCATTGTGAAACAAACAGCCATAAAAGCAACTCTTGGCCCGACGAACATGGTAAAACAATGGTCCCTCGAGCTCTAAATCGACATCCATTACGAGGCAACCACAACATAGCCTTTGGTACATCGCCAAAAACCGCCAGTTCTCTAAGCGGAGACAAAAGTGGACTATTTTCATCGGCAAAACGTCGCAAAGCGAAATCCCCTCCTCAACAGAAAGAGATACGTCGCCAGCATTCACTCACCCTCGCATTCTAACCAAAATCACTAAGCATTACTCGTTGGATTCGCTAACATCAGCACCGAAGATCCATTTCTGAACTCCCAACTCTTGCATCCCATCCTCGAATTACCGAACACGATAATCTCATAATACCTTAACAAGAAAAAAGAGAACCGGCAAAGAAAAATCCGCCACGTTCTCAAACACAAAAACGTATCTTGGAAACCAAAATAATCCGTCCATCCAAATGAAAAGTCTACTACATTGCTAACCACCCTCGAAAACGCCACGGCCCAAAGCAACCCAGTTGACCCGCTACTGCCAAGAAAACACCGAGAACAAGAAAACGGCCGCTACAACGTCGGGCATGTTTCGTCATCCTCGAACAACCTATCCCCTCCCTAAAAATACGCCGTGTCTGAGTATACCACCATTGAAACGAGGCTCTGCAAAAAACACGCCCAAGCAAAAATACTATTGACCCACGATGCAACAAGATGCAAAATCACGTAAACAAGTCGACGTAACACCGCCGCTCACCACGCTTTCCTCTCCATGCCCCGGTGGCAAAATGGATATTCTTGGGTCATTCACACAAGCTCTTACCAAATAAATATCTTATCGTGGTAATCGACTACTTCACAAAGTGGATATAGACAAAGTCCTCGCCAAATCACCTCACTAACATCCTCGGTTTCAACGAAAATTCTTGCCGCCGCGCCAACATCCACCGCCAACAACGAGAACAATTCCGACCAAAATTTCCGCAATTTCCCACCACGGTTAGGCACAACACCACCTAGCATCCCCAACAAACGGCCGTCCGCCAAATCCCTGCAAAACTCAACGACTATTGGTGAAGCCAAATAAATCGCTTCGATATAAACTTTAACATACATCCCTCATTCATCCAAAATCTCTTTCCGACTAATATACGAAACGGTGGTATTCCCTATCGATCAAGGAGCCATCGCAGCACACATTCCGTTGGACGAAAAGCAACGCCGAACACACAAAAACTAAACAGCCTCGCCGCTAAAAATTACTTTATACCACACATCACGAAAGTTTGAAGTTGGCATCCTCAATAAAAATCAAAAAAATCTGAAAAACCGCTTGGGAGAAAACCCGTACACAACGGCATAACAGCAAAACATGCAATACTCCCTAAACCAAAACGCTACAAGCTAAAACAATACACATCTAAGTCCCCAGTCACATCTCCGAAACTTAGTAACACAATCACCTCTACCGAAATCGCTCGATCGCAAACACCATAATTATTATTACACCTACTGAATGAATAGAGTTCCTCAAAATCCTCGCAGAGCCCATACGATCACGGTTACCTAACCAAGACTTCGCGGACAACAATACATAGCCAGCATCCGCTACCGCAATCGCCTCCCTAAACCTTCACTCTCCCTAAAACCTCCAAGGCCTCCGTTTACTTATATGCGCTAAAACAATAACAAGGTCGGCGGTAGATAAAATAAACAACATTAATAATAAACGATTGTCAATATAAAATATCGAACCACCGGCAAACAAAAAAAAAATACAAACGAGCTCAAGACCCAAAGTTAAATACAAATAAAAAATGGCACGCGGCAAAAAAACAAGGACACGTAGGTCAACATGCCGCGAAACACCTTCTAACCGAAAGACTTGATCTTCCCGTCGACTAATGGAAGAACCGATCAACAATTACAAAGTCCCGTCGGGTTAACCACACACATTTGTTGGACAGCAATCAAACACAGCAATACCCCTCCAGTGTCATCCTCGAAAAAACGCACCGCTCGTTTGGAACTCGTCCTCATGAAAACCATCTCACTCCCTTCACACCTACTTGTTTTCTTAATAATGTCCACGCTTAGCTCGTTTAGCTCCCTTAGCATTACATGTGTATATGCCCCAATTTAAATGTAGTATTCCCGTTTGCACCTCCATTGATCGGTAGGGCACGGGCCCGTTGATAAGCTTTGGAGGACGTCATCGTCCGCGTTAATATGGTCACACCCTAACCGGCGACCACGCCGCCATTCCTTAACCCTCTTGCCGCACGGATGGCCTCCCCGCCTCCATACCCCAAAGTCCACGTTGTCAAAGATTTTCCTGTTGCCATAATATCACAGGTCTCTCCCAGCGGTCGTCGCGTCCCAAACTCCATATTTTAGGCGCTCCCTCCCGCCATTTGCTCGGGAGACGAGGGAAAGTCGTCCAACCCGCTTGCCGACTTCTTCTACGCCTACTCTTGAAGCGCGCGATCCTTGGTTGATCCTCGCGCATCTTTTTGCCTCAATTCAGCATGTGTTCCTCCATGGCCGCCATTCGAGCTTCAACAAACAAATAAAGCATTAGAAAGCGGATGCGCAATCAAAATGAGCGGTGACCGTAGCGATCCACGAAGAAATTACTTAGAGTTTTGGCGTCAGTTAAATCGGGTAGTCAAGCAAGGCCTTGGTGTTGATGTAACGACAGGCGATCTCAATCTCCCGTGAGCATCTAGAAGGGCGTTCCTCTCGATCCACGATATGGTCGAGCATAAACCCTTGACGTAACTCTCCGACTTCTCATATGAGAGTTGATCTTGCAAGTCCAACTTCTCATGCTTCACGGAGTAGAAGTTAGCTCCCGATTATAGTGTTTTCGATCCCATTCCAGGAACCTCGCCTTGACCTCTCCCCTCTTTTCCTTCCTCGTCGACCTCCACGATCGAGCGAAGAGTGTGTCCTCGGCATCCTAGTAAGAGGCTTCACTGCACATAACGCTTTTCGAAGTCGACGAGCAGACTCAAGTGCGGCGAAACAACTACGGCCTTCAAGGACACCCGTCGCATTCTTCATCACCGGCCCTTGAAGATGGAAGATACAAAAACGAGCGGTGGCCCCAATGTCAAAATGCCGTAGACGGCTCTAAAACCCTCATGGCTAAGGAGTTTGGGTGAAGCTACAGAGGGGCAAATCCAGCCACGTGAACACCGGACTGGAAGCTCGTGAAGGGCATCACAGTCCAGCCTCCGGAAGGCAAACTCGTACATAGGAAACCTAGTTAAACACGTCACGAAGAACATATCCTTTTGCTCTCACGATGATCTAGAGCGCTCACGAAGGTTCCATACCCTCGTCGATCCTCTATGATGTTGAAATCGAGGAGGGTCTACAAAAGATAGGCGAGAACTCCCATGATTCGGTAGACCACAAGATATCTGCAACTAGACGGACTCGTCGGAGAGTGCTATGCCTTCCCGTGTAGAGTTTTTGGACAGTGGACCCGACACACACTGGCGGCAAAGAAAAGTGAATTCGGCGTTATCAAATCCACCTTTCCACCATAAGTCAAGTGAAAGAGGCGAGGTGTTAACTCCTCCCATTTCGACCCTTGACCCCACGGGCCACCATACGGGCAAATAGAATCCCAGAAGTCCATCGCTTCCCAGTCTTGATAAAAAACCCACAGTGTTCATACATCCTATGACATTTATAGACAATGACACTCATCTATCCCATCGAGGCTCATGATTATGCCGCAAGATTCTTAAATCCTCGAGATATTCATCGCCTCCGGGACATTCATGGCTTTCCTCGCGTTACTCACATTTTCCTCGGGATATTCATGGTTTTCCTCGTGTCACTCACTTTTTCAAGAGATATTCAAGGTTATCCACGCTCTACTCACGACTTTCTCGAGATATCCATAATCGTCCCCGGTATTCATATATTTCCGACAATTTTATCCCAAACCCAAATCTAGGAAAGAAATACAAAGAGTTCGAGGGATATTTACTGCATTGTTGGAATGGTAGACATCTTTTAGGGGTATGTTGGAAATTCTTTGAGGTTCTTAAAGCTTTGGCGTGGAGGAATCTGAAATCAAGACCGATGAACTAAGTGAATAATAACAAATGAAACCCTAAGAGCCCTTTTTATAGCCAAATCTCTTAGGGCATGCGAAGGTCACACCCTATAGCTCTACCGCCTCCCAAAGCAAGACACGTGGCAGAGGGTTAGCGTGTCGACCTTGAGCGGCGTAAACCATGACCCGATCACGAGGCGGATCCCGTCTACCATTATCCCGAGGTTAGAAGGCAATCAATCCAGCGATTATTTATCCGAGTTAGGAGGCAAATCCATGCGTGGTTATTCATCTTGACAATAGTGAGCAAATATGAATTCGTGCCACGTTTATCCATCCGTCCGGCTCGATCCGTCTCACGCCTTGGGCGAGATCTCCAGGAGGTGCCACGGTAGTGGGGTCCCACAACAAGCGACTCATCGGCTCAAAGTCATCGCTCTCTCCGAGAACAAAGACTTGGGGACTCTTATTACAGGCTGGCCAATATCGGCCCATGGCCATTGAGACCCAATCTAATAAGCGTAGATTCGAAGGCCCATCTTCCTATAATGGGTAGGGCTTCCCTCTTGTGCATGTTAGGGCCACGTGGCCAATGGTTACTTAACCGTCATCTGTCCTTTGAGAATATCGAGTCAAACACCCTGCGTATCTCAGAACGTAACTGTCATCTGCCCTCTGTAAATACTGGGTCAAACACCTCGCATATCACGGAGAGACGGACCAGGAAGAAGGCCACGTGCTGGACTCCTTGCTCATGTAAGCCCTAACAGTCTGTTAGTGGGCCTGGACCAACTACCCACTAACTGGACCTTGGCCCAACGCTGGGAGTCTATAAATACCCTCTCATTCAAGAGGGTCAGGTAACACATCCATTCTCTCCTTTTACTTGCTTGCTCTCTCTTACTTACTTTGGCATCGCAATGTCTTGTAGGTACCCCCATCTCCTTCAACCACCGTGTCATACCAAAATTTGCCCTCCTATTCCTCAGACACTTCACATATCCATACTCAAGTTCCTCAAGGTTGATCGAACAAACCCTCTCTAGACAATCAACCCACTAGGTTTGGATATCCTCAGATCTAGATGGATTTCCAACATCTCCAGTGATCATCATGCCTCCTCATATGCTTCAAAAATCTCCATGACAAGCTTGAGCCTTAGTTAAGTTTCCTCAAACAATTGCTCGGATGGTTGAAAATCGGTTGTATTAGACAAAAGTCAATTGAAGTCAACATACGATCAAACTTCACGATTCTTGGTCAACATCCTCATTTTAAAGTCACATACATCATTTGATCAAGGGTTGATCATGATTCATCAAGAAAACTCAAGATTTGCTCAAAAGTCAAACTTTCCAAATTAGGGTTTCTAGAAAGGTCAACTAAACTTTGTTGAGCATAACTTCTTCATACTTTATCGAAATTTTTCCACCTCTCATTTTAAGGAAATTCAATTCTCTACAACTTCATGTCTCACAAGCATGGTCAAAAAATGCTTCATTTTGAAGATATGGATCAAAACATTACAGGTCCTTTTCAAAGTCAACAAAAAGTCAACTTTTTGTAATGAAGTTTTATTGAGCATGGAAACTCCAATTGAGATGAAACCAAAGAGGTTGTTTAGAGGACATATAGATATTTCTAAAAAGTCCAAGAACACTAAAAAATGTTGAAAATTGAGCAAGATACACCTTGTACAAGTTGGGTATTTTTGGACAATTGCAAAAAGAGATACTTGTCAAAATCCAATTTTTTCCAAATGGACCTATAATTTTATGATCCAAACTTGATCATAATATTATTTGTGACCACTTGATGCCTTGCCACGACCTCTTTCTATTTTTTATTTATTTTTGAGTTTAAAAGCATTTAATTCAAGATTAAATTAAATAAAATATGAAAACAAGTATAATTTCAATTGGGTTGGTTTTTATCACTTGAGGTCCAAGATAGCCCACAAAGCATACCAATTTCGTGCTAGCTCATGCATGGGAAGAAAAATCAAATTTTGAAAAGATTTGATTTTATTTGAAAGAAATTATTTTGCATTGAATGGCATATCTTTTTCCTTCTTTTACTTAATTCTTGCTCTATAAATACAAAAGCATTCACAAAAGAGGGCGAAACCCTAGCCCTTGGAAGTAACCCTTATTTTCTCAAAAATTTTACAAAGTTGTGATTTTGAATTCCACTTTCAGTAGTTCAAGGAGTTTCAAGCATTCACGTGTTCCTTGATATCCAATAAACATTCAGCCTTTACACAAAGCCTAGGCGCGAGAACGATATCGCATAGCTCCGATTTATTTTGTGGAATTTGATTTTACAATTCATGCATTACCAACTATTTTCGTGTGTTTATTTGAACTCGGGGCATCCATTAGAGTGCATTTGAACCATTACATGCAAGAGGCGTTGAAACACGAATCACCATTGTTAGGAAATTTTGTATTTATTCAAAGCTTATGCAGGCGTTTTCAATCCAAACGGACACCACCATTGAATTCGCAAGGTCGATTTAGGGGTAGGGTATCCCTTGCTTTTTATTTTTCGTATTTTGCGGTTTGATTTTAGGTTGGCGGAGAAGGCAATAGGAGCTAGGGCTCCGGTGTCGTTGATTCATCTGAGACCGACGAAGGCTTGCGTGGCGCGATCGAGCGATCTGATTTATCCATCTATGCATCCTGGGCCCACGCGTTGAGTGTGTTTTGAATTTCAGAAATCAGGACACGTTTTCACTTATAATGCATTGTTTCCAATTTCCAAACACCAAGTACACTTGGCTCGGATAGCAGCGGTGTATTTTCACGGATGGTCCTGGTTCGATTCTGGCAAGACCACTTCTTGTTTGCTCTTTTGAAAAACTAACTTTTTCTATTTTCTTATTTTTATTAATATTTTCATGTTATTTAATTAATCTTTACACATTTTTTTCATGCATTTAAAAAGTCACAAAAAATATTTTCTTTTTGCATTTTAATCAGAAAAATACTTATTTAATTTTTGACATTAAAATTAATATTTTGCATGCATATTTTATTTAATTACTAATTAATCATTAAAATAATTTTTAATTGTTTTTAACTATCGAAATCAATTCAGAAAATTACCAAAAAATTATCTTATCATCTTATTGTCATTACTAACATAAAACTTTTTTCCTCATTTAAAAATCATGTTTTTAGTAACATTTTTCCTCTTATGCAATTTTCTCGTATTTTCAGATTATGTATTTGTTCATAGGTTGTAACGTTTGAGACAATTTTCTTTCGTTTTCTTTTCAATTATGTAGCCTATATGAGATGTGTTTAATTAGGACTTTTACTTTCCGCTCCTATTATGTAGCGCCCCAAAGCCATGTAATAGCGTAGGACTTTATCTTCTGCACTTTACTTTTCCATGATTTACTTTACCCTATAAAGCTAGTAACTAGGCGTGTATGGCAAGATAAAAATCGGACATAGATCACTCATAATGTCAAGATAACATATCCGAATTTGACACACTCTTTTCACACATACCTTAGGGTAATTCTCGCTCGTTGCCTTCACAGTACAAATGGTCAAGTCCTCGAGCGTAGGGTATCCTAGCATTGCCTTCAAAACAAATCGTCATAGCCCGATACAAGATCATAGACCCATGATATCGCCTACGAATACTTGATCTTGACCCTCGATTGTCGCCTGAAAATGATGATAGTCCCCGAATGTGCTAGGATACTTCCACAAGTTGTCTTATGACCATCCGATGTCCCTGAATGTCCCTCTTACATCCAACGAATAGGGTTACCTACCAACTAATGGTATGGATAACACTATTCTAAAGGAACGATAAACAACACGAGCGACCATTACGAGTAGGTAATAAGACTTTTAGTTGCTTGCTCAAAACAAAATATTTTTCACACCACACACTTTTGTCAAAGTTCAAACTTTTTCAAAACAAAACATTTCGAACACTTTGTATACATTCCTACATGAATCATTACAAAGTCAAAGCGAAATGCATTTTCAAAACATTTTGTCAAACACATAGAAACACTTTTAAAAATGATCTAAGAGCAACTAAGAGTCCAGTAGATAACTACGGATGAAAAGGGTGCTAATACCTTCCCTTTTCATAACCTTCTCCCTTACTCGAGAATCTAACGAAGGTCTTTTCTGTTCTTTTCACCTTCCCTTAATTGGATAAAAGAAAAGTCGGTGGCGACTCTTGCTATCCGCTCATTTGCGATACAAAAATCTCAAAGTCGGTTCACCGTATTACACAAATGTGACACTGGCCTTGGCGACCTATACGGTCAAGTACGATCACAAATAGCTATAAAAATATGAGGATTATGATTTTCTATCGGTCAATATATAAATTTATTAAAATATAAATGAATAAATAAAATAGAAAATTATGTCAGTTTATTTTAAATTTAAAAAAAAATTATATTTCAAAATAATTTTTATAAAACACAATTTAAATATAAAAAAAAATTCAATTTATTTTCTATCAATTGAAGTATTAATTTTGACATCTTATAACATAAATATATATATATTATTGAAGATCAAAAATTAGTTAAAATCATAATTTTTAAAAAAATAATGTTAAAATGATATTTTTATGAAAAGTTATTTAGAATAACAAAAATCTCAAAGTCGAGTTCAAGTATTACTGAGTGGCGACTACTGTAGAGATACACCCTAAAGAGAATGCCTTAGGATTTCTAGATCACTTTTCTTTTTTCTGTTTGACTTGCTGCTTTATCTTTAAGGGTTGCTTGGGTATTATATATTTGTGGGGATCCTACACGGATCCGGGTTTCCTTTAGGTAAGTAGCAATAGATCGTGCATAACCGTTAGGCGTATCGCAAACGGTCAACATGATGGCTACGTTAGTGTGACACTTTGGATGTCTGATACTCTTCATTTCCAAGTTGAGGATAGTATTTGGCTTCTGCGTGGTGTCATCGACATTACTTAACTTTTAGAACCTTAATTGACCCGTCTTGGCCATTAAAAGGTAGTGAGATGGTCGGCTTTAGTCTGAGACTAAGGTTGGGCGATACTCGATGCTACGCCAATTAGATCGGACTTTTGGGATATTTTGATCGACCACTTGGTAATCATTGAAATAGCGCCTACAAGAAAGATCAATGATATGAGATTCCTAGAACCCGGTTACTATTATAGGACAGGATGAACCAACTCAAACTTTTGATAGGGTAATCACCTATACCTCATGCAAGCCTTAAACCTAGGGCTATTGTGTGAATTGTTTGTGCTTGCTAAATATGACATCATGACATCATCATATTGCATATCATTTCTAACTATTTCAATGACCTAGGGATTTATCTTTGCTCTGTTTTGTAGGGATTATGGCTTCTAGAAAGACTATCTGAATCAACTTCATGGGTGTACCTTATCAACTCAAAGAATTGGTTTCAGAGATTCTCGATCATGCTCAGTTCATCAAAAGACATGGTTATCTGCTTGAATTTGTTATCTCCGGTTTTGAAGAAGATATGATGCATGTCTTATTCGGATATTTGATCAAAACACCATTGCTTTACATTCCCAAATTATCGAGTTAGTTCCTACCTTGGAAGAGTTCTACAAGCTACTTGGGATACCTATTCTTGACCAAATGCCATTCACTTTGGTTTAGAAAAGGTTCCTAGATGCGAAGACATCGCATCGACATTACACCTAAAGCGCTCGGACATTGGGCGAATTGGGAAACAAGAAGCGGAGTTAAGGGTTTACTTGCCAAGTTCTTAATGAAGAAAGCGAGAATTCCTCGAAGCTATGAGTTTCAAGCATTCGAAGACATCTTGGCCTTGCTAATCTATGGTTTGGTTCTATTTCCTAACTCGGATCAATTCAGACGTGAACACCATCAAGATATTCCTCACTCGCAATCTTGTGCCTACCTTACTTGGAGACATTCTACATTCTCCACACTCACTATCAAGAGACAAGGAACTCTATGTTTGCATAGTGTTACTTTCTAGGTGGTTTATTCGCACCTTCCTCCATCGGTATTGAAGAGCGAGCAAAGATTGAAATGGTCTCAAGACTAATGTCACTCTCTCATTCGGATATTTGTTGGTGTCTTTTCTCTCAAAGGACTTCACTTTCATTAAGCGTTGTGGAGAATTCCCAATGTACCACTCATTGGCATAAGGGTATCACTTCGTTCTTGCGGGAAAAACCTCGTATATGATCTTAAGGGATTCGGAGGCTCATCTGAAGGGCATGGCCTCAAGCTACAGTCTAGCTTACCCTGTTGGGAGCCCTTATAGATAGAGTAGATATCCTTTTGAGCGTGTAGCTTAGAGAGGAATGAGAGAATGCCCCTTTTTCATGGCCACGAGGCCTCTTTTATAACATATTGCCACTAATGATCATAATGGCATAACCAGTCCATTTAATACTTGAAACCGCTACTTAATGATTCGTAGCGTCCGTATTTGCTCCATGAATAACGTAGCGGAAGCTAGTCCGACCTCGGGTTTCGCCGAGGAGCTCACGATTACCGATATAGGATTCTTCAGGGGTGACCGTTCTCCTATCCCAATTCAGTGTCGGGCGGATAAGGGTCTCACCTGATCAGAGATCCATCCGAATGTCTAAACCCCTCGGTCTTATATCTCGGTGGGAAATTTATGCATGATCATAAGCCCCGAGCATATGGTTTCTAGACCTTGAAGCCTTATGCTCGTTTTAACTATAAACTTTGACCAGGCGGACCTCAATACCCACTGTACCTTAGTGCGAATTTGCATGGTTTACCATTCTTAGCTTTTTGAGGTTTTTAACGTAGCTCGCGTTCTTTGGAATCGACACTCAAACAACTGTCGTAACGTTTTTTAGCCCGGCTGGATTCCGGGCGCATGGCCGGATAAAAATTCCTTTGACCTCACATCTCGGCTCGGGTAGTAGATATATAGACCGATAGCCCAGTATCTTGAGTCAAGGCTTTGGTGAAATGTTTTGTGGAATCAATTAAGGTCCTTCGCCTTATATGCGGTACAAGCAGGCTTTTAAGGTTGCTCGTGAACAATTTTATGTTATGCTACTAGCCCCAAGCCATAGGGTGTAGCAAACAACTACCGATGACTTGGGCTGTCGTAACTTTGTTCACAATGCCAATGTATTCTATCCTCGAATCGATACTCCGGTTTAACCGCGCTCGTTCTTAGTCCGGTGGAGGGCTCGAGAACTTTGTCGGGCTATTGGTGGTAAGACTTAGCTTTAACTAGACCAGCGGTCACATGATGTATTAATGCAGACTATCTTGGCTTTTTCAAGCATATAACAAGCTATTCATGACACTACTTGATTTTTACCGCTTTATGCGTTAGATCTGAGCCCCAGCGGGTTGGTTGAATTTAGAGGTTCAACGCCACTAAGTTGATCCGAGATAAGACCGAGCTCCGTGACTCACACAAGTTGGAGGTATCACTACCGCTAAGAGTTGATCGAGGCGGAATCGGTCGCTCTTGGTAGCTCACACGAGGCTTCAGCGCCACTAAGTTGATCGAGATAGGACCCGAGCTTCGTGACTTGCGGAAATTATAGGTATAACCGTCACTTAGGGTTTATCAGGGACAATCATAGAGCGAGGTTTGAAACCTTGAAGGTTGTTCAGTAGGAACACCGTTTTTGAAGGTTGTCGGTAGGAACAAAGCCTTTTGAGGTTGAGCCTCTATAGGGATGATCCGGAGCGGATTGAGCCAACGAGGTTGACACGAAGGTTGAGCCTCTAAGGGGTTGACGGAGGGTTGAGCCTCTGCCGAGGTTGATCGGGGTTGAGCCTCTGCCGAGGGTTGACCAGGGGTTGAGCCTCTGCCGAGGTTGACGAGAAGGTTGTTCCGTGTAGGAGCAGGCCTTTCGGAAGAGGTTTTCACAGGTACGAGAGGCGATCCAGAGACCGAGCTCGGTGATGCGTACCTAGCCTTTGATTCCCGCCATATCAGAGTCTTGAGGTGCGGACACTTTTATCCGTTACATCCTATTTAGTTTTTACAAACTATAATTAATTCCAAGATGCCTCTTCCCCCACGAGGAGATCGAGGCGACACCTTATACAATGGTGGTTTTACATAATATTGTAATCTTTACAAAATTTCAACAATTCAATCTATTTCTTCTTCTACCATTCTTGATCGGGATGGTTATATGAGCCCCCCAAGCGTAAGTCTTTGTTGAAAAAAGACGAAGTGCTTTGACCCCGAACCATCCTCACCAAGGAGGACCCAGTTTTGTCGCTTGCATCTTGAGTACTTATGTCGGGTACTTTGTATATTTTTTGTACAATAATACATGTCTCTAATATTTGGTCTTTATTTGTCCATCTTAATACTCGAGATGTGTTTGATAGATTTTGTTTCTCCGATACGACACTGCATTTCATTTCTAACAACCGTGACATCACGTTGATATGATCCAATTTTTAGAATAATCATAAAGATTAAGACCAAGTGTTATCCAGAGAGAAACTTATCTGAACATAATCCATTACAGATGAAGTATTCTTGTGTGATATCAAATCTGCTAACAATTATTCCATGCCAATTGACTTTGGCGACTTGGCTGAGATGTGTTTTCTTGCAGCATATGTTCAACAACTCATTCAGGTTACACCTTTATGGGAGTGGTCCCGATCATCATCGAGGATAACAATGGTTAATCCTACTCCTTTTAGACATGATATCCATGTTTCGCCATGAGAACTTGGCTTTCTTCTTGAACAATTTCCGTTTGATGATATGTATTGCGATTATTACGTTCCATTGTCCGTCTGTCCGATCATCATGTACACAATGCTTATTAATTTTGTCGAAAACCATTACCATTTGAAGGAATACCCACTAGGCTTGATAAATAGATAATTGAGAAAAGTGAATAGAGAAACAAATAGACTTATCTCTTAGTGTAATTAAATTTGGGATACCACTTGACTTCCACATGGTTCTTAGTTAACTTGGCTTTGCACTATTTTGTAGGAAATCCATAAGATAACTCAAATGTGCGCATAAAGCCAGGTGACGTATTAGTGTTTGAACTTCACACTAGCTGCGCCTTTGCTAAGAGATAGGCCTTGAGCAGCCTTGTCCGGGTACCTATTGCGACTCGGTGATTTTGTCAATATCGCTCAACTTTCCCAAATGGGTGCATCATTCGAGCTTTCAACGAAGGAGATGTCGGCGATTACGAAATCGCTCCTCGTCTTGTTATTTCCTTGAGCCTAAAGCGAGATGCTTCTCTTTGCCAATTAAGATCTCTGCCATTCATATGGCTAGATTCATCCTCGTCGATCTTGATGTGTAATTTGTATCTTCGGCTCCCTAATTAGATTTTGTATGAAGATCTCAAGATCACGATGACGCGGAATGATAAGCGTAGAATCCTTGTTGCTAGCATCTCTCTGTGTTGCTTCATCCAGCAAAGGACATCTTTGACATCGGAATCGGTGATGCGATCTTTTAATTGCATCTATACAGTCTGCCACAACATATCAGTAAAAAACAAAGGTATTGTTCATTAGCATTATCATTAGGTGAAGCAACACTATTTAACTATATCGCAACCTATTGTGCTATTATTTGCAAACCACGCTTATTCCATAGCATCTATGAATGTAGATTAGTCGTTACAATTATCAAATCACTTATCTTTTAAAGTCCGAGGACGATGGGGTTCTCCCGCTACGCTCTACAATGCTTGGATGCATTTGGATACATTACACCAACGACAAATCATCATGCGCTGCAACCACATCGGCTTCGAAGCTTGGTGGGCGAACACATCGATCATGGCCCCTCACCTTTATCACCGGTCGATGTGTTGTGACAGCTCAACTTTCAATGGCATCTATTTCAGAGATACTGGATGACTAGATCGAGTGTTGTCATGCGCGGTGGTATCTATCGATTACCTCCTACAATATTATTTTTCAACATCATGAGCTTTCAATTCGTAACGATAGTTATTATAATGACAACACCCTATTAAAAACTTGGTTTCTATTCATCTATCAGAATGTACAACATTTAATTACTGTAACGATGAATTTAACAGAAATAATGAAGAGCAACTTATCTATCGAAGTCGGCGTCAAAGTTGCTAGCATTCCCAGTCTGATGAAATCTTTCCGATTCTTCCTTCGATGTCTTCGATCGCTTATGCCCAATGGATACGGCAATGGGCTATTCCCCCTTCACAGCTGACGAAGACAGAGACGATGACTTAAGTTTAGAGGTGTATTTCGTTGATTCTTAATAAAAACACCACGGCGATTAGTCAATGAGAAAATCATCGCCCGGGGTGGCGATCTAGTCAACCTATCGCCATAGGTTAGAACCTCAGG
The DNA here is from genome assembly GCA_021764765.1 of Vicia sativa. Classification (NCBI taxonomy): domain Eukaryota; kingdom Viridiplantae; phylum Streptophyta; class Magnoliopsida; order Fabales; family Fabaceae; genus Vicia; species Vicia sativa. The sequence goes on along the minus strand of CM038793.1, from coordinate 30,253,734 downwards.
ATGACCAGAAGTATCGCTGTGGGACTAAGGCTTCCCCTGTGGAAGGAGATGCGGAATCAGATCTGGACCTTAGATCGGAGCAATTTATGTTGAAGCTATAGGCCTTTTCCTTCCGAGACATGAGGCCATTGAATAGGCTTCTCCGATTTCACTGCTTCCCGCGACCAAGGTTGTGACCACGATGACCACCACCTGCGGATTCCTCCTAGATGAACGCTTCCTCCTTGCGGCGTCATGCAGCGAAGGTGTATGACCCGACTTGAATGTTTGACCATTTTCACACACACACGAGTGGTACCAAGCATTTTACTACAAACTATGGTTCATCAAAAATATCATCAAGCTGAATGAGACACCTAAATGGGTAGTTAGATTTGATTTGTGTGGCCGGAAAGTTTCACCGAGGCCCCACGGTGGAGTGCCAATGTTCTTGCGGAAAAACCTCATATATGATCTTAAGGGATTCGGAGGCTCATCACGAAGGACGCATGGCCTCAAACTACAGTCTAGCTTACATTGTTGGGCCCTTATAGATAGAGTAGATATCCCCTTTAGCGTGTAGCTTAGAGAGGAATGAGAGAATGCCCTTTCTCATACAGAGGCCTCTTTTATAGCATAGCTGCCACTAATGATCATAATGGCATAACTAGTCCATTTAATACTTGCCATACTAATGATTCGTAACGTCAATGCTTGCTCCATGAATAGCAGGAAGCTAGTCCGACCTCGGGGTTTAGCGAGGAGCTCACGATTACCGACTATAGGATTCTTCACAGGGTTGACCCGTTCTCCTATCAATTCGGGTATCAGGGCGGATAAGGGTCTCACACCACGATCAGAGATCCATCCGGATGTCTCAAACCCCCCGGGTCTTATATCTCATTTGGGCAAATCACTTCACCCTCCTCTAGCACTCGTCGGTTTGGTTATGCTCGAAGAGATGGTCCTCATGATCGCTTCTCAAGATATTGTGTTCGACTATAACCACGATCTCGAATTACCGACGAAGGTTTATACACGCTTGGGGCATGGTAAAGAAGGCGATACCAAGACTTTGGGGCACCAAACTCCATTCCTTGGGAACCTTACCTCAAATGGGTGAGAGCTCGAGCTCAAAATCTCATGATGCCATTCACGCTGTTCTACCCAATTATGGAACTTGTTGCTATAGGTGGCGTACCTATCACATTCTCCGTCAGCATACCCTCTTGATTTAGAAGACTTGAAGAGATCCTGGATTCAGCTTAAAGAAGAAAGGGATGCATTCGAAGCTCAGTGTTATGCAAGTGAGAAGAAAGTGCTAGAGTTGACCAAACTACTTCACGAGGAGCGGAACATCAACGCCTACCTCGGCACCAGAGGCGCCCATGGAGACTTAGAGCTTTAGGATTTGTTCTTTTATTTTTCTGAATTATCTTTTGTACTTAAAAAAAAAGAATAAAAATAAAACTAATAAAGTTTGTTCATGCTTGTTTAACAAATTTAAACTCCTAAGGTCCTTGAAAACATTGCATTGCATTCGCATAAACATTGCATATCATGGCATAACATTTCATAACAGGTACATTGAAGATTGGTTTCTCATTTTCTCGCTATTTATTTAAGCGAAATCTTGAGCAGTGTCAAAGATCTCCGAGCTCAGAATGTTCGGTTCGAGGAGATGTTCACACTTGGTCCAAGGCCAAGAAGATGCGAAGAAACTTATCAACAAAAGAAGAAGGTCATTGGTGTTCTCAACATGGGAAGACGTCACAAAGGTGGTCCTAAGGTAGTTAGCGGATAGAGTTCTCGGAAGGGAGTGTCAAGCGAAGTGTCAAGGGCAGCGAGGCGACCAGCGTGAGCACGAGAAGAAAGAAGAAGATTATGAGAATGATCGAGACTCTTATGAGGATGACAAGTACAAGCAACTTGAAGATCGTGAATCTTGTGGAAAATCTGAAGATGTCGGTGAATTTTGATGATCAGAGTCTTGTCCCCGTGTGGTGATTCCTCCAAGTTCAAAGTTCCTATTTTGCCAAGTATGATGGCATTTCTGTCAAGTGCATTTGAAGTCCTATGTTCGGAGATCAACCCCACATCATTGATGAAAGTTATGGATGCACTATTTTCAAGAGTTTGTCCGGAACTCAATTGGAGTGGTATTATCGACTAGAAGGTGACCATATCCGTACTTTGGTGACTTAGATTTCTACAAGCAATATAGTACAATCTGAATTAGCACCGCTGCATTCTGAGCATGTCTATGAGATTCATGATGAGAAGTTCAAAGTATGCTCAGAAATGGAGATCTAGCAGGCAGAGTGCAACCAGCCTTGTCGATAGGGAGTTGGTTGACATGTTTATGGGAACATTGCGGGCCCATTCTTCAATCATCGATTGGAAACTCTTCACCAGGATTCACCGAGTTGATATTGACAAGAGAGCGTGTCGAAGGCGGTATCAAGAGCGGAAAGATTCGGTAGAGTCATCATCAAATCTGCGAATAGATCTTTTGGTGGTAAGAAAGACTAATCTTTGTGTGTATCGGAAAAAAGTCGAGCCAAGACCGACCGTGCTCAATCGTGAAATGATTGTGATCTCAATCCTACATAGCACAACCTCGTGAGACAATCGTGTAACGAGCAGCGCCACGAGGCAGGTTCTGATCAACATGTCATTGTCATGAAGCCTTGCAACACATGTTAAAGTCGGTGATTACCTTGAGGGACCCTCCTCAAATATCAACACTTCCTCTCCGAGATCCTATTAAGTGTGCTTACCACTCCAACAGACCAGGACATAACAACGATGATTGTTGGGCTCACGAAGAACAAGATTCAAGATATGATTGAAGCTAAGTAGATTGAGTTTGATCCTCTGTTGAGACTCAAATGTGATCAATGCACCTATGCTAACCATGACAAAGGCTCCAATGCTATTGACAAGAATGCTTATGTTTTCAATATAGATGACTTGAACATTCCTCTAATGTTGTTAAGAAAAGAATTTCTGCAAGCCGATGTCAATCAGGATGCCGGAAATTGTCGTTGGTGCCCATTTGCACAGCGATTGTGTTAGTTGAAAAGACGTATTCGATGCATGATGGATAACCCATGATGCTATTTCTAAAGCCACCACATGGAGAATTATGTGAAGACATGTCTAAGAAACTGAAGATCGAAGATGTGAATGAAACCATACCAGAGATGTGGGATACCTTGGGGCAGCTAAGTGGAAAGTTTGATTATATGGTGAAGTACACTGTTCCTGAAAGCTACAAGATTCCTATTGAAGATGTTAAAGCGCGGGATGGGAGATGATTTCCCAGAAGACTATGTTGATGTTAACACAATAAGGATTTCCTCTGCTGATCCCGTGCCTAGAGTGGCACCTCTCATCATTACTTCTCCCAGACCAGTTCCATATTCCTCTGACAAAGCTATACCTTGGAACTACGGAGCTGAGGTTTACTATCATGGCGTCAAGCAAGACCCTCTAACCATTGAGGATCTTACGGTTGAAGCTACCATTCTTGACATTGACAACATCATGGATCTAGTAAGGTGACGAACCGAAGAGTATTCTCCAATCTCTCCTCCAAAAGACAACTGCGACTCCATTTCATTCTATTGAACCAGTTCCACGAAACTAGAGGAAAGAACGATAACTCATCACCTTTCGGAGTACCAAAGGAAGTTCTTGAAGACACCTCCAAACGAAATGGAAAGTAGAATCATCGAAGAGTGACTACAATGTTGTGGAACATTGGGGATAGACTCCGTCCAAGATCTTCATACTTGCTCTGCTTTTTATGCTAGGCTCATGCCAAAGCCTTGGTGAAGTTTGAAGAATGCTCACGTATCGTACAGAACACTACCTGATCAATTTGAAGTTTGTATTGCTAGCACATGCGCCAACAACGACCTAGGCTTCTACGATCTTGATTTGACTCTTTCGAAAAACACAACAAAGCCTTGCACATCTACATTGAATGCAAGGGTATTACATTGTCTCATGTTTTGGTGGATACAGTTCTACTACGAATATCCTACGAAAAGTGCTTTTGATCGACTTGATGTTGAAGGATTGGTCTTGAACATGACATAATTGTGAGAGCTTTTGATGGTTTTAAGCGAGCAATTACTTGGAAACTCATTTGCCGATTAAAGTCGGTTCCCAGTTTTTGACTCTACTTTCTTTGTCATGGACATCCGTCCAGCCTCTTGCCTACTTGGGCGCCCTTGGATACATGGGGCGGTATTACTCTACCTTGCATCGAGAAGTGAAATACCGGTCAAGGGAAAGTTGTTACGGTATGCGGTGAAGAGGAATACATGGTCGATCATCTGATTATTCCGATATCTCGAGATGGAGGTGAATTCTTGAAACTCCACTGTCAAGCTTCGAGACAGTTCAAGTCGTGCTGTTGACTCTCACATTACTCCTGATTACAAGTCCCACCTAGGATGGCATCTCGAAGGATGCTGCTGCTGATTGAAGAAGGAGATAGTACTATTTGGGAATCGACTTCGATCTTCCTTTCAAATCGACAAAATGGTTTTGGGCTTCACCATCCAGTCGAGAAGATGATACGCCGTGAGCGTCTTGCCAACTTCCTTTCCGCATCAGCGAGCGGGATCCATGCTATAGAAGGCAATGACAGCGACATCGACATCGACAAGTGGATCTTCCAACTCCCGACAACGGACTCGGAATTGGAAGGCGACGTCATACCTATCTCCTTTAGCGAGGTAATTGCCTTTGTTTTGTTTTGCTTTTTGTTTTCTATGCTTTGAACAATATACTTTAAAGCCTAATTACCTTGCGGGGCATCATGGCTCGTTGTGAGGTTATTATCTATCATTTGCATATTTTATTCAATAAAATTATTGGACTTTTGCATTTAAATGTTGTTTTCTTTCTTTACTTTATTACCCCTTCAAAGGCTATGTGTTCTTACATACACCCATGTGATACAACTGTAGAATCACTCGAGAATCTCGTTGATACAACTATGCTATTGCTAAATATGACTTTGATAATCCGATCTACCAAGCGAAGGCGAAGGTGAGGAAGATTGTGAAGTGCGAGAACTTGTCGACGCTACAATGAAGAAACGAGTTATAAAGCCACCGAAGAGTCGATTGAGGTTGTGAATTTGAGTGCTTGATGAAGATAGAAAATAGATCAAGATAGGAAGCGGGTCTTGAGAACAATGTCAAAGAGATAATGGTTCGGATACTACGAGATTATATCGAGGTTTTGCTTAGTCATACGAAGACATGCCGGTCAGAGCGTTGACATTGTGGTACACCGATTACAAACAAAGAAGTTTTCTCCAGTGAAACAAAAGATTCGTCACATGCGTCCGAGATGTCGGGAAAATCAAAGCGAAGTTATGAAGTAGTTCAATGCGGTTTCCTATTTACTTCTTATCCACGATGGGTTGCAAATGTGGTACCGTACCTAATAAGGATGGCAAAATGCGAATGTGTGTGGATTACAAAGATTTGAACAAAGCGAGTCCAGAAAGCGATTTCCCACTTCCTCATATTGATGTTCTAATCGACAACACCGCTCGACATAAGGTTTTCTCCTTCATGGATGGTTTCTCGGCTCAACCAGGATCAAAATGGCTCCACGAAGACATGGAGAAGACTACTTTCGTTACATAGTGGGGTACTTTCTATTACAAGGTCATGCCGTTCGGACTGAAGAACGCAAGCGCCACTTACCAACGTGCCATGGTGGCATTATTTCATGATATGATTCATCACGAGATAGAGGTCGTCGACGACATGATAGCTCGATCACGGACTGAGGAAGAGCACCTCGATCATTTGCGGAAATTGTTTGACATACTGAAGAAGTACAGACTAAGGCTTAATCCCAACAAGTGCACCTTTGGAGTCAGATCCGGTAAAGTCCTAGGGTTTGTCGTCACTGGAAAAGGTATTGAAGTTGACCCCGCCAAGGTTAAAGCTATTCAAGAAATGTCAGCTCCCTACACCGAGAAGGAAGTCAGAGGTTTCTTGGGATGATTGAACTATATTGCCAGATTCATTGCACATTTAACTGCTACTTGTGAGCCAATCTTCAAGTTGCTGAAGAAAGATCAAGTAGTGGAATGGAGCAGCGATTGCCGGATCGCGTTTGACAAAATCAAAGTACCTACGAGAATCCTCTTATCCATGATGTCATGAAGAAGACCTCTTATCATGTACTTGCGGTGTTAGAGAACTCAATGTGGTGCGTGTTGGGGCAACATGACGAGTCTGGTCGAAAAGAGTATGCAATATACTAACTTAACAAAAAGTTTACCGACTATGAAACAAGATACTCACAGCTCGAGAAAACTTGCGGTAGCCTTGGCTTGGGCTCACCAACTAAGGCAGTATATGTTGACTCACTACCTTGTTAATCTCCAAGATGGATCCGATAAAATACATATTTGAGAAACCACTCTCTCGGAAGAATAGCAAGATGGCAAATGATCTTGACCGAATCGACATCTAGTACACTTCTCGGCGATCAAAGGAAGTGTAATAGCGATCATTTGGCTCATGGCCGTGATGACTAACGTCTATGCGATTCGCTTTTCAAGCGAAGATGTTTTACTAATTCGCGATTGCAAAGAACCAGGACCAGACAAAGGACCTGAACAAGGATCACGATGGACCATGGTCTTTGATGGAGCCTCAAACGCACTTGGCAATGGCATTGGCGCCATCATTACATCTCCTACCGGCGGACATACACCTTTCACCGCCAGGTTGTGTTTCAGCTGCACTACCAACATGGCTGAATACGAAGCGTGCATCATGGGTATCAAAGCTGCTATTGACCTAAGAATCAAGTTCTTGCAAGTGTACGGAGACTCAGCTTTAGTGATCAGTCAGATAAAGGGCGAGTGGGATACGAAGCATCCGAACCTTATTCCATATCGAGAGCATGTTCTAAGTTTGATCCCATACTTCGAAGAGATTACTTTCGATCACATTCCACGAGAAGAGAATCAGTTGGCAGACGCATTGGCTACTATGTCATCTATGTTCAAGGTCAGATTGGACAACGAGGCTCCCCAGATCATCATTGAAAAGTTTGACGAACCGACATACTGTTGTGAACTTGATGCAGAAGAGAAACCTTGGTTCTACAAAGTGAAGAGGTATCTTGAGACTCAGGAATATCCCGCAGTGAAGAGGTACCTTGGTCAATGATAAGAAGTTCTTGAGAAGATTTGCATCCAAATTCTTAGCGACGACATCCTATACAAGCGCAACCATGACTTGTGCTTACTCGCTGTGTAGACCAAAAGACAGCATCAGTATGTACGTATCATGGAAGAGTTACACGAAGGCGCATTTGGTACCCATTCTAGTGGACATACCATGGCTAAGAAAATTTTGAGAACGGGTTACTATTGGTCCACCATGGAAGCTGATTGTCACCGCTATGCTCGATCTTGTCACAAATGCCAGATATATGCAGACAAAATGCACCTACCTCCGGTACCATTGAATGTTCTTACCGCTCCTTGGCCTTTTGCAATGTGGGGCATTGACATGATTGGAGAAATCAAGCCCACAGCTTCCAACGGACATCGTTTCATCCTTGTGGCAATTGATTATTTCACCAAGTGGGTAGAAGCATCCTCGTTCGCATCTGTTACCAGGAATGTTGTGGCTCAATTCATCAAGCATAATCTTATCTGTCGGTATGGCACTCCTGAAAGGATTATCACAGATAATGGTTCTAATCTCAACAACAAAGTGATCCTTTGAACTACGCGATTCAAGATCAAGCATCATAATTCTTCTCCATATCGGCCTAAGATGAATGGCGCAGTGGAAGTCGCCAATAAGAATATCAAGAAGATCATACAGAAGATGACAGTGACTTACAAGGATTGGCACGAGATGTTACCATTTTCTCTCCACGGTTATCGCACTTCTGATACGGACATCAGCGAGAGGCAACCCATTTCTCTCTTGTGTATGGTATGGGCAGTCCTACCAATTGAGGTTGAATACCCTCAACGAGTCCTCGAGGCCTTGAGTTAGGTGAAGCAGATCGGATCCGGACTCGCCTTGACCAAATCAACTTGATCGATGAAAGCGACTCACATCCATCAGCACGGACAAATCTATCGAGCGAATGATCGAGCATTTAACAAGAAGGTCAAGCGCATCATTCTTCCACAAGGTGATCCTAGGGCAAATGGACTCCACCTATGAGGACCATTTGTAGTCAAAAAATGGGCTCCACACTCTGAACTCGAGACATAGTCAAAAATACTACGTATAAAGAGACCCTTAGTCGTGGCCTAGGCAAAAATAAAGGGCATCTGGCGAACCAAAAGGGTTCGGGCAAAGTTAAGGATATATACAAAGCATTGTACACCGTGAGTCAAAACACCAAGGCGGCTTGGGCAAAAAAGGGTATCCTGGTAGACTGAAAACCCGAAAGGGCGGTCTAGGAAAAAGTTAGGGATTTAAGCGTACAACTATGTCTCGTCCAGATCACTTATCTATAGACTACTATCAGCATTCAAGATTCAAATGGCGAAAATCAATTCACTCACTTTCTACTGACAGCAAGGAGATGAGATAGTTGAAATATATGAGTACTAGCATAGTTGGGACTTAACGAGATTGTTTCTGCATAACTTTTACTTTTCTTGTGTACTTGGCCATCACGCCACAAATTAATACAAGTTCTTTTTCTTTAGAAATTTCACTATTGTTGATGGCATAAAGTCCAACGTTTGCTTTGAATGATTATATGCATCTGACAATAAATATCCGCTTACAAACATGCGAAAAGTGAACGAACAAGGATAATTACTACAAGCTCTAGGAATTGAGATGACTACGAAAGTCACCAATACGTTCCCCTGCAAAGTACAATCCCGGGCGTCGCTCACTACCCTTCCCCATTGGGTACATTTCCTCCACTAGTCCCGACATTCCAAGCTTCATCCGTTAGTCCCAGCGATCCCATCAAGCTGAACCATGTTACATCGGTCTCAAGCAGTTCATCTCGTGAGAGAATTCATCCCATGAGTATCTCTAATCATCATTCCCGGCAAACAATATCGGACTTGAAACTTGGTCGGATAGTGCATCGGAGAAATCTACATCTTTTATTCCCACCGGAGGTCTCAGCGGGCACACTGCCCTTATATCATCTCTAGCGACAATCAAATACTCTCCAGCAGGATCTCGCGAAGATCCCGATGGCGCCTCTTAAATTCTCCCCAGCAGGGTCGCATACAAGATCCTCGGTAATGTACCTCTTGGTCTCTACCATCCTCAGTAGTATAAGTATCTAGGCTCGAGACTTGGTCAGATAGTGCATCGAAGGAATCGAGGTTCTCTTTCTTCTCAGGGTTTCCAATCCGTTTCGTCCCCAACCAGAAGCCAGGAATCCTCAAGCAGAGCATCCACATCTTCTTCAAGATGGATATATTTTGAAATACCACAACATCTATCATTCATACATTATTCATAAAAGTCATAATTTGTGCGCATGTCATTCATACACATTGTCATGCATCATAATCTGCATAAGACTAACCATATTCTATCAAAGTTTCTTTTGTTTTCCCAAGCGGTGAAAATCACCACGAAACAAGCAGTCCGAATTAATACGAAGCAGACGAAACCAATCGAGCGACCGCCCTAGTTGTCCTCCGACAACGGATCCGAGATTAATACGAAACAAGGCGGAAAACTATACGACGATCACACAAGTTATCCCCGATACGGGCCTTGGATCAATATCAAACACAGGAAGCTATCCACATTCGCGACTATTATCGGAATAATCAAGGCGAAGATTTATTCGACACTCTCTTATTATCAACATCAACCCACAGTGCGTACATTCGGTTGCCTAGATGGAATCTTAAGCCCATCTCGACTATTTTGTCGACACCTCTTCACTTTGAATCTGCATATTTGGTTAAAAACCGGTACAAACCAATAACTTCATTCAAAGACAGCGTGAAGTCTAACGTCGACTCTCTCGGATGGCATCTTAAGCCCATCCCCGTGCTCCCTTCTATCTTCAGGAACATCCGTAGAGCCTCACGTACGGCTCGTTCCCCAGCATCAGTCTTTCCAGATGGCATCTTAAGCCCATCTCCGACGATCCTCCTATCCAGACGATGTTCTTGAGTCTAACGTCGACTCGTTCCCGGTGAAGTCTCCGCTTCTCCAAATGGCATCTGTAAGCCCATTCCCCTGCATCATCAATCAACAACGAGTGCAAATTTTCAAGTGTACTCGAGTGTTCAATCATCTTCTACCTCCGGTCACGAAGGCATGCCAATCTAACCCTTCCGATACAAGAAGATTGAGCAGGCGCTATCATACCCCAAAATTTTCCCTCCTATTCCTCAAGACATTTCACATATCCATACTCAAGGATTCCTCGAGGGTTGATCGGTAAACCTCTCTAGACAATCAACCCAAACTAGGGTTTGTCTATCCTCGAGATCGGATGGATTTCCAACATCTCGATTGATCATCATGCCTCCTCATATGCTTCAAAAATCTCCATGACAAGCTTGAGCCTTACAAGTCAAGTTTCCTCAAACAATTGCTCGGATGGTTGAAAATCAATTGTATTAGACAAAAGTCAATTGTGGTCAACATACGAGGCAAACTTCACGATTCTTGGTCAACATCCTCATTTTAAAGTTACATTCATCATTTGATCAAGGGTTGATCATGATTCATCAAGAAAACTCAAGCTTTGCTCAAAAGTCAAACTTTCCAAATTAGGGTTTTCTAGAGAAAAGTCAACTGAACTTTGGTGAGCATAAGTTCTTCATAGTTTATCGAAAATTTTCCACCACCTCTCATTTTGAAGGAAATTCAATTCTCTACAACTTCATGTCTCACAAGCATGGTAAAAATGCTTCATTTTGAAGATATGGATCAAAACATTCGGTCTTTTCAAAGTCAACAAAAGTCAACTTTTTGTAATGAAGTTTATTGAGCATGGAAACTCAATTTAAATGAAACCAAAGAGGTTGTTTAGAGGACATCTAGAGATTTCTAAAAAGTCCAAGAATACTCAAAAATGTTGAAAATTGAGCAAGATACACCTTGTACAAGTTGGGTATTTTTGGACAATTCCACAAAGAGAGATACTTGTCAAAATTCAATTTTTTCCAAATGGGCCTATAATTTTATGATCCAAACTTGATCATAATATTATTTGTGTCCACTTGATGCCTTGCCACGACCTCTTTCTATTTTTTGTTTTTTGAATTTAAAAGCATTTAATTCAAGATTAAATTAAATAAAATATAAAAACAAGGTATAATTTCAATTGGGTTGTTTTTTATCAAGCTTGAGGTCCAAGATAGCCCACAAAGCATACCAATTTCGTGCTAGCTCATGCATGGGAAGAAAAATCAAATTTTGAAAAGATTTGATTTTATTTGAAAGGGAAATTATTTTGCATTGAATGGCATATCTTTTTTCCTTCTTTTTACTTCGAATTCTTGCTCTATAAATACAAAAGCATTCACAAAGACAAGAGGGCGAAACCTAGCCCTTGAAGTAACCCTTATTTTCTCAAAAAATTTCCAAAGTTGTGATTTTGAATTCCGTTCGGTTGGATTCAAGGAGTTTCAAGCATTCAAGCGTGTTCCTTGATATCCGCAAGCATTCCGACACACAAGCCAGGCCCGAACACGATATACACATAGCTCCGATTTGGTATTTTGTGGAATTTCGATTTTTACAATTCATGCATTGCTATTTTCGTGTGTTTATTTGAACTCGGGCATCCATTAGAGTACATTTGAACCATTACATGCAAGCTTAGGCGTAGAAAACACGAATCACCATTGTTAGAATTTTGAGCTGTTTGCTTGAACCGGCTTGTCAGTTTTCAATCAAACGGACACCACCATTGAATTCGCATGGGTCGAATTAGGGGTATCCCTTTGCTTTTTATTTTCGTATTTTGCGGGTTTGATTTTAGGTTGGCGGAGAAGCGGCCGGAGCTAGGGCTCCAGCGTCGTTGACTCATCTAAGACCGGCGAAGGCTTGCGTGGCGCGATCGAGCGATCTGATTCGTCCATCTATGCATCCTGGGCTCACGCGTTGACTGTGTTTTGAATTTCAGAAATCAGGACACGTTTTCACTTATAATGCATTGTTTCCAATTTCCAAACACCAAGTACACTTGGCTCGGATGGCGGCGTGTGTTTTCACGGATGGTCCTGGTTCGATCCCTGGCAAGACCACTTCTTTTTTGCTCTTTTGAAAAACTAACTTTTTCTATTTTCTTATTTTTATTAATATTTTCATGTTATTTAATTAATCTTTAAACATTTTTTTCATGCATTTAAAAAGTCACAAAAAATATTTTCTTTTTGCATTTTAATTAGAAAAATACTTATTTAATTTTTGACATTAAAATTAATATTTTTGCATGCATATTTTATTTAATTACTAATTAATCATTAAAATGACTTTTAATTGTTTTTAATTATCGAAATCAATTCAGAAAATTACCAAAAAATTATCTTATCCTCTTATTGTCATTACTAACATAAAACTTTTTTCCTCATTTAAAAATTATGTTTTTACTAACATTTTTCCTCTTATGCAATTTTCTCGTATTTTTCGATTATGTATACATTCACGAGGTTGTAACGTTTGGACAATTTTCTTTCGTTTTCTTTTCAATTATGTAACGCCTATGGGATGTAATAGTTTAATTAGGACTTTTACTTTCCGCACTCCTATTATAACGCCCCAAAGCCATGTAATAGCGTGGGACTTTATCTTTCCGCACTTTACTTTTCATGATTTACTTTACGCACCCTATAAACTCTAGTAATTAGGTGTATGGCGGATAAAATCGGACATATATCACTCATAATGTCAAGATAACATATCGAATTTGACACACTCTTTTCACACGCACCCTTAGGGTAATTCTCGCTCGTTGCCTTCACGAATACAAATGGCCAAGTCCCTCGAGCGTAGAGGTATCCTAACCTGTTGCCTTCAAAACAAATCGTCATAGTCCCTTCGATACAAGATCATAGACCCACGATGTAAGCCTCGAATACATGATCTTGACCCTCGATTGTCGCCTACAAAAATGATGATAGTCCCCGAATGTGCTAGGATACTTCTCTGATTGCCTTCTATGACCATCCGATGTCCCTTGAATGTCCCTCTTACATCCAACGAATAGGGTTACCTACCAACTAATGGTATGGATAGCACTATTCTAAAGGAACGATAAAACAACACAGCGACCATTAAAGTAGGTAATAAGACTTTTAGTTGCTTGCTCAAAACAAAATACTTTTCACACCACACTTTTGTCAAAGTTCAAACTCTTTTCAAAACAAAATATTTGAACACTTTGTATACATTCCTACATGAATCATTACAAAGTCAAAGCGAAATGCCTTTTCAAAACATTTTGTCAAACACACGAAAACACTTTTAAAAATGATCTAAGAGCAACTAAGAGCCCGTAGATAACTACGGATGAAAAGGGTGCTAATACCTTCCCTTTTCATAACCTTCCCTTACTCGAATCTAACGAAGGTCTTTTCTGTTCTTTTCACCTTCCCTTAATTGGATAAAAGAAAAGTCGGTGGCGACTCTTGCTATCCGCACATTTGCGATACAAAAATCTCAAAGTCGGGTTCACCGTATTACACAAGTAGCACTGGCCTTGCGAACCTTACGGTCAAATACGATCACAAATAGCTATAAAAATCGAGGATTATGATTTTACGTCGGTCAATATATAAATTTATTAAAATATAAATGAATAAATAAAATAGAAAATTATGTCATTTTAAATTTAAAAAAATTATATTTCAAAATAATTTTTATAAAACACAATTTAAATATCAAAAAAATTTCAATTTATTTTCTATCAATTGAAGTATTAATTTTGACATCTTATAACATAAATATATATATTATTGAAGATCAAAAATTAGTTAAAATCATAATTTTTTAAAAAATAATTTTAAAATGATATTTTTTATGAAAAGTTATTTAGAATTATTTTTAATATTTAAAAAATTCAATAAAACAATGAAAATCTAAATGCATTTTTTATCTCTTTATTTAGATGTTTTATAAATTTTAGTCTTCCGTTTTATAATTATTTTTTAGTACCTCAACTTTGGATTAGCTTTCCCTTTTTCTCTCACTTACAACTAACTCTCTCTCATCTTTTTTTTAGTGAAATTTGGTTTACCCTCTTTTAAAAGAAAAATTATTTTCGCCCCTTCACATTAATCAACTACCTAACTAAGAATGCAACATGTCACCAAACTCCCTAATTTACCCTTTGTAACATAATTATTTTACACTACAAAATGCCCTTTTTGGTAATTTGCTAAAGCAACCATTCTAAACCTATCATATTCTTCCTTTCTTCCAAGTGGCACAATAAATTCAAAAATTTCCTATTGAAAGTTTGCTAATAACGATGGATATTTTCCTCTCTCTCTTTCCTTTTTTCATAACGTAACACATACTCTCTCTTGCACTTCTCTCTTTCTCTCTCATCTTTCACTTCCATGTTCCTCCTTCAAACCCTAACGGCGTCGAATCCTCATACCCTAGAAAAAATTGTTCATCAAAGAAGTGGCAAGTGTGAGCAACGACCAGAAAAACCCTGAGTCTTAAATGTGTTTCATAGTTGCCAATATTTTGGATCTATGATTTTTGAGGAGGGCGAAGTGATTGATGATGCATGAAGACATATATATATTCGCGGATCGAGATTTACTTGGGGTATTCATGTTGTTTAGAAGGTGAATTTATTAGCCGTCTTTTATTTTCTTTCACAAAATTCGTTTTGTTTTCTTTTCATCACTGCAATGATTATTTTTCTGCAGAATTTGTTTGATAATAATAATCACTTTGAATTGCAGAATTTGTAAGTTGAATGACTTTAGTTAAATGATTGGTGATTTTGGTTAAGAATCAAGGTTGCACAAATTTACCATTTCTTCAAAAACCGGATCTGAACCATAATACACAACTTTAGATTTCTATGCAGATAATAATTTTTATTCATTGAATATCATTGAATATCACCATCTGGAATTTCTTCAAAAGTTTTACTTCCACCAGAAGTTCCACCTTTGTTAACTTCTACACCTTGTCCAGAACCATCACCTTCAAAAGTTACTCCTTCAGAATCATGACCATCATAAGAGGCTGGAATGCCTTTAGAAGCTCCTCCTTCAGAAGATCCACCTTTAGAGTCATGATTACCACCAAAAGCATGATCATCTCCAGAAGCTTGTCCTCCAGAACCTACGTCTTCAAAGTTTTCCCTTTCATAAGCATGATCACCACCAGATTCTTGATCATCATCAAAATCTGGATCATAATCAGATTCACCATCTGACTCATCCTTAGAGTCTCCAGAAGATTCTTCATCTTCTGACTCTAACTCTTCTTTAGAACTTTCAAGTCCTGACTCATCTTCAGAACCTTCATGTTCTGACTCGTCTTCAGAAGCAGAATCTCCTTGAGATTCTAACTAATCTTCTGATTCTTCTTCAGAAGTTTCAACTTCTGACTCTTCTTCACAAACCTCGGATTCTAACTCATCTTTAGAATCTTCTATGTCATTTTCTGACTTTGACTCATAAATAAACACTTCTTCAGAATTAGAATATTCAGAGTCATCTTCAAGTTCTGACTCATCTTCAGAAGTTTCAACTTCTGACTCATCTTCAGAAGTTTCATCTTCAGACTTTTCTTCAGAAGTTTCAACTTCTGACTCTTCTTTAGAAGTTTCAACTTCTGACTCTTCTTCACAAACCTCATATTCTGACTCATCTTCAGAATCTTCTATGTCATTTTCTGACTCGACTCATATAGAAACACTCATTCGAATCGAAATATTGAGTCATCTTCAAGTTCGACTTATCTTGAAGTTTCAACCGACTCTTCTTCGAAGTTTCAACTTTTGACTCTTCAATGTCATCTTCTAAAGAGTAAGCGACCTCATAACACTAGACACCCTATTTTACCCTTATACAAAAATATTATTCGTGTTTCTTTGATTTCTCACTTGTGATGTTTTCTTCATTTTGGGTGTGAGCTTTGTGATTTGTTGGATTTGTATTCTAACGAGATCTTGTGTTTTGGTTCATATGTAGGTTGACCTTTCTACGTATTTCATCGTGGTTTGGTGTGCTTAAACATATTTTTTATATCAAACTTGTGCTTTCTTAGTTATGTATTCTAACAGGTTTTGTGTTGTGGGTTATATGTTGGCTGGATTTTCTATCTGCTAGACAGAGAAAAATAACTAAGGTAAAATCAATTTATGTTTATAAATCAGTTAATTTTTCTTACTTTTGTATCCTCCACATGTTTGATATAATGTTTTTGTTGCACTCTTATTATTGTCCTGATACTTAGCATCATTTCTATACATATCCTCATCTCATGCGCTAAGTGAATTTACATGATTAACTTTTTTTCTCATTGTAACATACATTTGTAGTGTTGCAAGAAGAATTTACATAATGTTGCATGTGCTTGTGCAGTATAATTCCAAAAATAGCTCTGTGAAATTATTTTATGAGCCATAACCACGACCTCGAGCCATAGCTTCTTTGGCTGGTGAAACCGTTGTCAATGTGGCATATGGATCAAATCACACAAGTGGTTGTTATTTTAAGATATTGATTCTTAGACCTTGAATGTTACTATTTCTTATTATATTTGTTTACGTATGTATAGTTGCGATGGATAAGAATGGCTTAAGCATCCCACACCAATGCTTACGCTAAAGGAAAGAAAAAGTATACCTTGAAGGCAATGATTGCCTTTAACATGTCTCGGGTTACTTAACTCACATTGATTTGATTTTGTTTTACACACTAACAATTTGTATATTAACACCGACCTCTTTTAGAATACGTAACCATCCCCAATGAAGATGAATGTGTTAAGGCAAACACCATTATCCCTAATGGAAACAACAATGCGATGGAATCAAAAATTAAACCTACTATTTCCAAAGTAAAACTTAAGAAATTTCATTTTGTTCTGATATCTTATTTCCTAAGCAACTTTATTTTTAGGACACTAAAATTTACAACTTACAACGATCAGGACTACCACATCTGCGGCATAGAAGCTGAGCCCGATACGGCTATAACAATACCCCTTCAAAGAGGAAGTATCCATCCGATGAAGGTCAACATTCATAGGTCCCTAATTTGTTATCGCCTAAGTTATGCGCCACTAAGACGCGGGACCAAGTCGGAAGGCAAAACAAATACAAATGATCGGTGGCTGCACTTTTGGGATCACCATTGTCTCTTTTACAACACACGTTGTTCCTGATTAATTCTTAAAGACGTGGAGAATATTTTTATTAGAGATGTTCTTTTATAATCTTGAGTTTTAATAATTTTATATTTTGAACAATGTTTTAGGTCTATTTTCAGTTTATATTTGACAACTAATCAATTCATCTTGTAACGCTGCAGAATACTATGTCATCATTTTGATTAATGCTTATTATCTTTCTTGGAATTACTGAAGTTTTTTATATGATTT
Source organism: Vicia sativa (assembly GCA_021764765.1). Taxonomy (NCBI): domain Eukaryota; kingdom Viridiplantae; phylum Streptophyta; class Magnoliopsida; order Fabales; family Fabaceae; genus Vicia; species Vicia sativa. Next base: position 30,236,158 of record CM038793.1, on the reverse strand, counting down.
TGCATTGTTCATTCATACTATTAACTGATGTGTTTGACAAATTTTGTTGTCAATTGAAACTAAGTTTAACTCACAACTCTCATAAGAGCATCATTCCTAGAAAATGGGACTTCTACTGATATATAAACATAAATACTAATAGTACATTTCCAAAATCATAACATACTTGAAGAAAGTTATGGTTTAAGGTTTTCAACTTTTTTATGAACTCGTATTTATTTTTGCGCCATTGACTAAGTTTAATTTATGGCTGGTAGTTGCTAAAAGTCTTATTTTCCCAACTAATTTGATAATCTTGCCGTGTGATTATATTATGAAAGATTGACTCACAAATTCCTAAGTGCCTTTTAAACCTACCAATCGTTTTCCATTATAAATTCGTTTTCCATTATGAATTTTTTAAAATATATTTTACTCAACTTTGTACACCACAAGTTCCAGTTGCTTACAATACAAAATATAATGCCATATCCATGCCTTTTATTCCATTATGAATTTTTTAAAATATCTTTTACTCAACTTTGTACACCACAAATTCCAGTTGCTTACAATACAAAATATAATGCCATATCCCTACCTTTTATCCATGATGGAACAAACAATTATACAGACCAATATCAATTGTAACTTTTTCTATCAATAACTTACCTACACCTCAACCTACATGGCCTCTGTAATTTGTTAAGCCCCATTACATTGTGCATTGTACTATTATATGAACTTAATAATACTTTCTACCTATGACACATAAACCCAATGTGACAGGTTTGTTTGCTTTTCAAAATAACAACTTGTATTCGATTTACATGCTACTACTTCCTGCATATTTACAATACACTTTCCATATTATATAGTATATGTTTTATCATAAATTAGTGAAAGAGAGCAGACAATGATAACTTTTGAGGACAAACATATATCTGCAGAATCAATTTGGTTACCGAATAAATTGTATGATTACTACTTCAATCTGGTTCCTTATAAAAAATTGGTTACTGAATCATTTATCTGGTTGGCTTACATGGACTTTCTTCTTGAGAACTTCTCCAATACCTATTTGTTCAGAATCTCCTTCTGATTCTGGAACAGTATCACATTCTAGACTTTCTTTAGAAGTTTTACTTCCACCAGAAGTTCTACCTTTGTTAACTTTTGGACCTTGTCCAGAACCATCACCTTCAAAAGTTCCTCCTTCAAAATCATGACCATCATAAGAGGCTGGACTGCCTTTAGAAGCTCCCCCTTCAGAAGATCCACCTTTAGAGTCATGATTACCACCAAAAGCATGATCATCTCCAAAAGCATGTCCTCCAGAACATACGTCTTTAGAGTTTTCCCTTTCAGAAGTATGATCACCACCAGATTCTTGATCATCATCAAAATCTGGATCAAAATCAGATTCACCATCTGACCTTCATGTTCTGACTCATCTTCAGAAGCAGAATCTCTTTGAGATTCTTCTTTAGAGGTTTAAATTTCTGACTCTTCTTCAAAAGTTTCAACTTCTGACTCTTCTTCAGAAGTTTCAACTTCTGACTCATGTTCAGAATCTTCTATGTCATTTTCTGACTCAGACTCATAAAGAAACACTCCTTCAGAATCAGAATATTCAGAGTCATCTTCAAGTTCTGACTCATCTTTAAAAGTTTCAACTTCTGACTCTTCTTTAGAAGTTTCAACTTCTGACTCATCTTCAGAATCTTCTATGTCATTTTCTGACTCTGGCTCACAAAGAATCACTCCTTCAGAATCAGAATATTCAGAGTCATCTTGGAAGTTTCAACCGACTCTTCTTTAAGTTTCAACCGACTCATCTTCAGAATCTTCTATGTCATTTTCTGACTCTGGCTCACAAAGAATCACTCCTTCAGAATCAGAATATTCAGAGTCATCTTCAGAAGTTTCAACTTCTGACTCTTCTTCAGAAGTTTCAACTTCTAACTCTTCTTCAGAAGTTTCAACTTCTGACTCTTCAATATCATTTTCAAACTCTGACTCATAAAGAAACACTCCTTCTGAATCAAAATATTCAGAGTCATCTTCATCCCCTTCAGATTCAGAAAATGACAACCTCACAGGTTCCTCGTCAGATTCATAAGCCACCAATAGCACGGGTTCATCATCTGAATCTCCTCTGGCTATTTTTGCTTCTTCTTTGTTTGATAACTTCACACTTAAGTTATCTCTAAGAAAAAGAATTGTCCTCCGAGTTCAATTCATACGGACAAAATATCGAAGCTTACGCTTCGAGCATCGAACGATCGATTCTCGGAGTTTTGAATATTAATTACTCTCAACAATATTGTCCAACCTCAAACTTTTCCATATCCGCGTAATAACTATATACGTTACAGTTACATCATTAAAAATAACTCCACCTAACAATAGATATTATTAATCTACCTGACATCTTAAATGTTCTATAGCAACCCATAATACATAGCTATTATTACAATTTTTAATCATGACCTTAGTATTTAATTTTTCCTTTTTTATTACTTATATTATTAGCAGTGTCATTCTTATGATCATTACTAAAATACTTTAATTTCATTATTTATTTAGATGAACAATTGCTAATTTTTAACCAAATAATGCAAGTTGTCCAAGATAAAAAAGGGGGTGTATTTTTTTTTTATGGTTATGGTGGCACCAGAAAAATATTCATGTGGAATACATTGTCAGCAACTTTACATTCAATGATTTTGTTACTAATCTTCTTCCAGGTAATTTAACTTCTCAGTTTGTTCAACATCATATTTGACTATTATGTTTATTTTGTGAAAGGTATAACAATATTTTTTTTAGGTGATGCATAATAGTTATTGAGTAGCGATTTTATTGACAGATCTGAATCAAATGACAATGAGGCTTTCGAGCATTTGACTCCTGAATTTTTAAGTTGTCTAAAAACATCTGGTTTACCTAACCATAGCTTGAAATTGAAGATTGGCACAACTATAATGTTGATAAGAAATTTGGATCAATCTAAAGGACTATGCAATGGTACAAGATTAACTGTAACAAGGCTAGCAAATCATATCATTGAGGCAAAGATAATTTTAGGTACCCATGTTGGAAACACAATTTACATTCCACGAATGTCATTGTCTCCATCACACTCCTCTTGGCCATTCAAACTTATTCGAAGACAATTCCCCATTATTGTGTCATTTGCAACAAATGTGGTTTTTAAAGAAGTATTCCACAACGTTGTTTAGGTAATTTCTTTATAATTATTATACATATATTGAATTTTTTTACATTTGTTCATGTTTCACAATAATCATCCTAACTATATATATTTTTTTCTACAACCAATATCTTATACTACTACACTATAAATGAACTATCAGTACAACACTCTTAGGTTTCATCGTATGAGTTATTAAGGTATGTTAAACCACAATAATTAGTGTGATAACCAAACCATTTAAATTAATTAGTTATGTCATATTATATTATAAAATAGACAATCATTGTATAATTATGTTTTGACCATTAAATTACTATTATTTTCAGATTTGTATCACATTCTTGAATTTATGGTGTCAACATTTTTTGGAGCTCTATTGAAGACACTACTCTATCACAAAACTCATATTATTTTTTGTATTAATTTAGTACTTCCTACTAAAATTAAACTTAAACTATTATCATATCTGTAGTATTTCCTACACCCTATCTCAAAATTTTTAATTCTACACGTGTCATCTATTTTAATTTCGTTACAACTACTTTCTCATATTAAGAATTCAATTACCCGTGCGGACGCACGGGTCACCTTTTTTTTTGGACATTTTCTTTGCCTAATTTCTTATTGTATTTAAAAATTAGTATTAAATTTATGATTTATTTTTATTATATTATTAGATGATATTATGTAAACATTTATTAATCACAAAATTAAATATTTCTATTGCGTTACGAATATTTTGTTCATCTTAGGAACGAATAACACCCGTGCGGACGCACGGGTCTTCTACTAGTAGATTCCATAATAAAAAATCTTTTAGCCCAAGATTCCATTTGTATCTTGTTGGACGAATCTTCGCGTAGTAATCTCACGGGACATTTTTTAAAATTATTTTTAAATTTCATGTGACATTTTTTAAATATTATTATTTTAATTAATTTTTTTACGGTTTTTTAAATTACTTTTTTTATTTTTATTAATCATTTAATTATTTTATAGAATATATAGTATTTAATAAATTATAAATTATTTCTAAATTAAAATTTTACAAACTGGGTTCAAAGCACTTGTCTCTTTTCTCGTGATAGCTGATTTAATCTTAGTTCATTTTTAAGGAATTAGCTCTTATGCGTTTTCGCTTTATATACATTAGTATTTTTTGCTAAAAAATTGACGTGGGACTAACTAATACACTAACAAAACTGCAACTCAAACAAAACTGTCACCACCAATACCACTTGAAGTTGGACCAAAATCCTTCAGAACACAAAAGCTTTGAAACTATCTATTACATAACCCCAAAGCTGCAACTCAAACAAAATCCCAAAAATCCTTCCAACCAACAACAATATCAGTTCACTATTTTACAAACATATAAACTTTGCAACCTGTTATAAAAAAGACATGTCAATGCAACTTAGAAAACAAAAAAATATGCAACAGTATGAAAACTACCTATTATATATTCCCACTAATTAATAAAAAAAAAAAAAGAAGTGAAAATCAGCCAGCTTGATGGTTGTTAAATATAGTACCACATTTTACTTGCAAGTCATCCTTATCATGGCATATTGACTATGTCTGCGTTTGTTTTGGCAGTTCCAACTATTGAATACTACTATTATACACATGAATTGAATTCTAAGAAACAACAAAAGCAAGTTCAACCATTGAATATTTCCGCTTCCATCAACTGTAGCTTTAGAGTTAAAGTCATAAAAATGAGTACCAAATTTACAATATTATTTGTGTGAAAATACCCTTTGCATTGGAAACACGGAGGCGACTGGCGAGTTGCAATTTCTTCTGGTGCAAAATCAGCTACGGATACCACAGCACATCCTGCTAAAACAATAGCAAGTTATATAATCACAACATTGAGTGTCATTTGCATATCAATTGCAATGACATCACCCTTCGAGAAATTGGCATCAATTGCACTCGCCACCAACCTGGAAATAGCATGGCAAACACATTAAGCAAATTTGTATGCATGTGATACTCCCACATCGTTTAGAAATAAAGAGGTAATAGTGTCTATAACAAAGTCACACACATAAGTCAATGAATAAAAAATCGGTTGGGTTAATGGGTTGACGAATTAAATTTGTTCTTAAGCCCAAATATTCTATTTTTCTTAATTAAAAATAATAATTCATAAAAAAATCTTACTAAAAGATGTTTTCTATTTTTCTTAATTAAAAATAATAATTCATAAAAAAATCTTAATAAAAGATTCTCCATCTCTGCCAAATAGTGCAATAAGGTTGTCTTGAAAAAGGAAGGAAACACTAAAAATTACCTAAACTTATATAATTCTCTCCCCTTTCTTTTTTTATTTATATTTTTTAAAAAAACACTAAAAATTACCTAAAGTTATATAATTCTCTCCCCACAATTTTACTTCTCTTCATGTTATGTTTTGTTAAACCCTTTTGATCATACATAAAATATATTGTCCGGGTTAGGAGTGATAAATAGAGACCGAGATGGATCTATTAGCTGATAATCGGACAGCACCTCGGCGAGACCCCAGGTCGGGCCAGTGCTAGTCGGACCTAGGCGTATATCCGGCCGACACAGCTGACAGTAATGTCGGTGGGTTGGTTTCAGTTCGTTACTTATGGGCGATTCTGAGACGTTACAAGTTATTAATAATCGGTTACGAGTATTAATGGACGGTTACGTCATCATGTACCTTAGTGATGACCATATTATATAAAGAGGCCTTGTGGCCATGAGTTGAGACATTCTCTCATTCCCTCTCTTAACTACACGCTCAAGAGAGGTCTCTTACACCATATCTAAGGGCTCCCATATGCGGAATAAGCTAGACCCCTAGCTTGGAGGCCATGCATCCCTTGTATGAGCCTCCGAACCCCTTAAAATCATATATATAGTTTTCCCATAAGAACACCTTTCATTTTTACAAACTTAACAGTAGGAATGCTCATAAATGGCTAATTCTCATAACTAATGCATAGCCAAGTATATTTCATATGTTATAACTAGTAATTTAAACTAATTGACATAACCCATTCAATTTTTTAAAAGGGCAATAATTTTGAGAAAGAATATTTCTAGTGATGAAAATATTTTGTAATTTATGGAAAGTATTTGATCATAACTTTGAAAAAGACTTTAGACAAGAAAACTTTTACTCTGGTTTTATTTTAAAGGGGACCATTGTGAATTCTTTATATTGTATTGTTGTTTAAAATGAACTAGAAATAAGTATTATCTTAAAAGTAGAATTCTAATGAGTGTTCTTAAGACCATTTTTTAAAGAACTAGAAATAGTTTTTAATAACAAAGTGATTTATTCATAACTACAAAAAAGGTAAACAAACTTTTATTTATAGATTCCTTAATCAATCCTTACATTCTAATCTTTATTTAATTTTATTTGTATTTACAGCATTGATATAGCACATTGAATTTTTCGTAGGTACTGTGTTCACCTTACAACCAACACATTATCTGGTATGACTTCACGGTGCACGGTGCTGGCTATTTGATGTTATCTAACATGCTAGCTGACATGGATCAGCATGATAAAGTTGCAGGTTTTAGAAAATCAATAGACAATATTGCAATATAGAAGCCTTCCAGTTTGAGCTAAGGGGGGAATAGAATGGAACTCTTCACAAGTTTGTGGCATATAATAAAGTAATTTGAAACTGTCAACTTATTTTTCCATGGAGCAAAAGTGCCAGACTGCATAGATTTCAAGACATTTTGATCTATCATTATTTTCACTCCACTGCATTTTTCCTAGGATATAACTAATTTACTTTTGACAAATGATCGCTGGCTAATTAAATGATTCGTTTATTATGGCAGGACCAGGTAAAGTCAAAAGCGTTTGCCTTGAAAAAACCAGCTTCTTTACTTTTGGAGAAGGAAAGGAAGCTTCAATCCAAAATTGAGGAACTTGAGGACAAATTGGACTAACTCAATCAATCAGAGCATCAAGGTATACTAATTTGTACACCGCGGATAAGATTTTATCGTTGAATTGTTGGTTTGTGAATTATGATATAAATATATATTGGTATGTGCATCAAACAGATTGCCGCAGATAAGATTTTTACTACTACAAACGACAGATCTAAATAAGTAAGAAGTTCAATTGAGCATCTCAATGATACTTCATGCACCTTGGACGAAAATGAGGCTGTAGTGTCATCACTCAAGAGGTTTGATTGCTTTCTACTCTCATTGCATGTTCTTTTCTCTTCCCTATGTTATTGAGAATACATAGTTTCTTTCCAGTAATAGATAATAACAGCGACGACCGACTCAGTGATGTTTTAAGTGAATTATCATCATAGTGGAATTTGTCGATTTTTGTCAAGAGTCCCACATCGGACTATATATGGCCTGAAGATGTGTTTATAAGTAGGGCAATCCTCTCCTACAAGTGGTTTTGTAGGGTTGAGTTAGGTCCAACCACACTTTCTTAACTTGGTATCGAACCTCGTTTGTCCTGGCATCATACTCAGGAATTTTCCTTTATCCAATTTCATAACTTCTGATGCCACTCCACATTCTAATCTTGACAACCCTCCCTATAAAATTAACAGTAACGGTTTCCTGGGCATCATACTCAGGAATTTTCCTTTTGATGGTCTTTGGATTGACATGAATGAGTTATCCAATTTCATAACTTCTGATGCCACTCCACATTCTAATCTTGACAACCCTCCCTATAAAATTAACAGTAACGGAGTTCAACGATCTATTAACAACCAGCAACACCTTAGATTATGGTAATATCACTAAGTATGATTCACACAATTTGTATGGACTACTAGAGTCCAAAGCAACTAACAAGGCTTTGGTGAGTATAACTCGTAAAAGGCTATTCATTTTGAGTAGATAAACTTTCGTTAGCTCTGGAAAGTATAATGCTCACTAGACATAAGATAATGCTGCTACATGGCATGATTTAGCATACTCAGTTCCATCAATATTGAACTCTGGATTCTTTGAACTCTAAAAGTTTTCTATCAATTTACTTGGATCATTTTTTAACTATTCTTAAAGTTTTCTATGTGTACATTTAAGCTAATGTATGGATTAAAAAATAAATGAGAGTCTATTGCAAATAAACCTTTTTATACTTTTAAATCATTATTGATATAAAGAACTCTATAACGATAGAATAAAATATTTTATCACTGAACTCACTATTTTTACGGTTCACTATCATTACATATCTTTTTTATTTTAATAGACAAAATATTTGTTCAATTTATTTTGTTGCAAATAAATTTTATGAATATTTAGATTGTTTCTGTGATTCTTAATTTGTTAGATTAATTACTCTAGTTATATGACCAGTTCACACAATAAGGTTGAGACATATGATCTTAATTTGTTAGATTAATTACTCTAGTTATATGACCAGTTCACATAATAAGGTTGAGACATATGATCCGCAATTATTAGTAATTACTCGTGCAGACTTCTCCTAGTGTTTTGTTAAACCCTTTCATTTTTACAAACGTGGCAGTAGGAATGCTCATAGATAGCTAATTCTCATAACTAATTCATTACCACATATAATTCATGTTATAACTAGTTATTAAAACCAAGTGACATAACATATTCAATTTTTTAAAAGGGCAATAATTTTGAGAAAGAATGTTTCTAGTGGTGAAAATAGTTTGTAATTTATGGAAAGTATTTGATCATAACTTTGAAGAAGATTTTATACAAGAAAACTTTTATCTGGTTTTATTTTAAAAGGGACCATTGTGAATTCTTTATATTGTATTGTTGTTTAAAATGAAAAAAATACACTCCCGCTATTAAAAACGGTATGTTACATTGTGGAATCAGAGTTCTATGATAGATTTTGCCAAGGGGTTGTGAGTCAGTATCCTGAGTTGATCAAGTGTCGGGTTTAGTTGGAGTAAATGTTTGGAAACCTATGTGTTATATGTCTTTAGTCAGGCATGATATATGTTTAGGAAATCGATTGTTTCTTAATTGAAGTAAATGTACCATATAGTACTCTAGTCACAAGGATAGTTAAAACCCTAGAGCATTAGTTGACTTTGGTTGACATATGTCTATGAATTCTTTTGATATGTTGGTCTAGAGGGAAGATATTGAATCGAGTAAGAGCTACATGGAGATGCATTTTATGTCAACTAAGATTCGTGCATGGATTACCTCGCAATTTATTTGGAAAATGCGATTGTAAGTGTAAGCTTAAGGTTTGAAGGCGCAACTGTGATCGGAGTGTCTCTGATCGACCTAACTTCACTGGTTGCTTCAGTCGAGAGAAGATCAAAGTAAGCGGAATGCACACTGTGGCGTAGACTCACGACGAAGAGAGATGAGGCGGTGATGCTGCGATGGTGTGATCGAAAGGCGAACCGAAGCCGAGACGTGGTGGTGGGAACGGATCTGCGACAGCGTCGAAAGAACGGAGGAAGAGATAGCTCCGTCGTTCGCGCCGCCGTGAAGAGATCGAAGAAGAAGACGAGTTTTCTTCTGGAAGCCGATTCGTTACACGTTAAATCCCTAATCCCTCTTTCAATTATTTTTTATTATTTATTTAATTTTTGTAAATAAAATCTGGTTAATAATAATAAGTAAATATAAACAAAAATTGGCCAAAAATCTGGAATGGGCTCAAAAAACTTCTTGAACGGGCCTGAACCGGAATTGATGATAGATCAGCGCCCCTGCTCCACTCAAATTTGCGCTATCATTCATAATTTTAGCAACCAATTTCTCGGTAATTCTTTCATAATTTTGGGCCCATTTTTTGTATGAATAACAATGTGTAAATTTATGACGTGGAGATATTTTTTCCATAATTTTTTTTCATTTAGTTTAGGAGATATTTGAATTAATGTTCACATGATTAGAATTAGGATTTTGGCATGTTATTATCAATTTCGTACCATTGATTCGATTTTCGTGGCATGATGTGTATTTTAGTCTTAGGTTCGGATCCCTGGCTCGATGTTTGAGTTTTAAATTACATTACCTTGTTAATTTCTAATTCGTTTTGTGGATTTGTGCAAGCTTCCGATCGAAGACTTCTCATATCGTGAGATTTATAGATTATTTGGCATTGTGTAGTTCGGCATTTCGTGTAGGATTACCACATGCGTGTTCCAATTTGTGATTTATTTTCACACGAGAGGCTTCGACCCTTATCTATTACGTCCGGCTCCCTGATTATTATCTCTCTGGTTGATGTAAAGATTGCACGAAGTTTTCCGGGTTTCTATACTTGTGATCTCCTTGCTACTGACAGATATCCGTTAGGTACTCTTCGATTCTAACCTTAATTTTCACATTTTTATAGACCATTATCTCGTGCTGATAAACTGTTGCGCTACACGAATGTGTACGACAAGCATCCCGTATTATTATTCTATGTATAGATCGTTATCTTGTGCAATTACATTGCGTATTACAGATGTGTACGACACACATCCCGTATTACGATTATTTGTATAGATCATTATCTCATACATGTGCATTGTTTTGCTATACAGATGTGCACGAAACATATTTCGTATTATTGTGTTATTTGTCTGGATTGGTATCTGGTGCAGGTGTCCTGATTAGTATTCTAATGTGTTTGATTCACATTCCAATTTGTGATCGCTGCTTTGGACTACTTTCTTACGGATTGATATTTGTCTTCTATTTACTCTCCGCACTTTCCAGCTTTCTAGAGATCATAAGAAGTAAGGCTTTACCGCTTTCTAGAGATCACAAGAAGTAGGAAAAGAGCGTGGGCTCGAAAGTTGCTGTTTAAAGTCCTGTAGCAGGCATTCCACATATTGTGTTCTATTTGTGTTTGGTTTGTTTAAAACCCTACCCTTGAGTAGGTATTCTGCAGGTGTGTTTATTATTTTTTCTTGCGGCAGAGAGTCATGGTGGTAAGTCTATTATGACACCGCCATTAAGTCCTCATGAGAAAGGCACGTGGAAAGGGTTAGTAAACAACCCCCACACATTTTAGTCAGTGTTGTTCCTATGCTCGCTTTTTGCAAGTTTTGAGCTCTGAACATATACCCAAGATTCCATCGAGTCATAATGGCAAGGGTCCATCTTTCTGACCCTCCACACCTCTGTCTGGAGTTCACATCGCCATGCTCTGATACTCATACTCATATACTCTTCACACTTGTTAATTTAATACCAAGGCGTGAATATTATTCCCACATGTGAAAGATCCTGGTTGACTCGGATGATTCTCCCTCCTTGGCTATGGTCTTTCACACCGAAGGAAAGCTCCTGGTTGACTCTGGTGATGCGCCGCCCTTGGCTTTGGTCTTTCTTTCATTCCCCCTCACCACGCTTCCCTTGTAGCATTTGTTTGTGCTACATTGTTTGTGTGATTTTGCCAAAGCACTTGTTTGCTTCCTCCCTTTGTATCACTTGGTTCTTCAATCAAGGTGGATATTAGGATAGTTTCCCTTACGATCGACGACTAGAGTAACTTTCGAGCTTAGACATTAGGATAGTCATCCATGCATGCTAACCTAGGTAGACATTTCCCTTTTATCCTTAACCTTAGGATCAAATTTGCATGCTAACATTAAGAGTAGAAGTAAGCTAGTCTCTCGTAGAATTTTTCTTTCTTTTGCGTACTTGCATTTAAAACTAAAACTCTCCTTTTTCTCTCAAAACATCAAAACATTTAATTAACAATAAAAACTCTTTCTCAAGGTAAAATCAACAAAACAAATGCAAACTAACTTTTCTCGCCTTCATGGCATTTCATTGAAACTTAAAAAGGATGCGTTAGTTCTTCTAAGGCGATGCGCGTAAATTCCTCAAAGGTCGGCTTGCACTATGTCTATTTGCTAAAGAGTTGCATACAAAGCACTATCCGCCTTTTAGGCATTTTGATTTTCAAAGTACCTCGTCCGATCTGAACATGTTAGTTCCTCTCCTACAACGCATGAGACTCCCAAGGTCGAGCGCGGTGGAATCGACGTCTAGCATTGTTCCAATAAAAATACAAAACAAACCAAAAAGTGAGTCGAACTACAGACTCGACTTTCCCATTCTTGAGAATACGTAGGCATTAGGTCGTGGGGCCGACCGAGCAAAACTTTGTACATATTTTCTTCTTTTAGCTGTGTTTGTTTTCCTTCTTTCACATGCATTTCTTTTATCCCTTAGCATTAGACATAGATGTAGTGACTAAGAAATATATATAACACACCCATAGATAAAGAAAACTAAAGTGGATATTGTAGAGTACCACAACCGCGTAGGGTGCTAATTGTAACACCCGTATTTAATTAAATATTTTAATTAAATATTATCGAGTATTTTCCGATTAATTATGGGTTATGTCGAATTTGTGGTTTGAGCGTTAAGTTGATAGTCGGATAAAATTAGTCAGGAGAAAAATAATATTAGAATTTTATTATTAATTTCAGAATTATTAATTAAATAAGGTTGAGTTAATTATAGGGGTGAAATAGCATTTTGAGGTGTATTAGTTAGTAGACCCAATAAAATTTAGTGGCCCATTATTATTTTAAGTGGCTTATGTAGTATAAAAAATAAGTAGTATCATTTGGAAAACAAAAGAAAAGAAGAACATCACGTAGCAGTAAAAGAGGAAAAATTGGGAAATAATGGTTTGTTAGCAGTTGAGAAAAAGGCTTAGGTTGCTGTTATCCTTGTAGCCAGGTGATGATAACAGGAAGACATGGTTTCTTAGGCAATTGTTTATGTCATTTAGGAATCTCTTAGGATAATGAGTATAATTAGAATTAATATAGTGGAATATAATAATTGATTTAACGTACTAGCCATGTAGTAGTGTAGCAAAACAAATATCCATAGCAGATGAATAATACATAACAGAACATGGTAACAAGGCTAGCAGAGTGGTTTTTAGCAGCAACTGGAAATTAAAAGCAGATAGTGGAAATCAGTGTAGTAGAATGATTTTAAAATGCAGAAAATGACTTGTATTAGTTGAATAGAAATTGACAGAATCATTTTAGTTAAGTAGAAATAATGTAGAAAGTAGAAACAGTCCCAAAATTAGACAGTTAGACAAATTAAGCGGTATATTTAGTTGCCCAGAATTGAATAAAAATTTACCGGGTAACTAAAATTAATTAGTAGATAATTGTGGTGGTGGTGTTTTTGTGAAATTATGTGGAATATGTTGACTAACAGTACCGATTAACCGAATTAAGCGGTATAATTAATTGTCCGGAATTTAATAAAAATTGGCAGGGTAACTGAGAAAAATTAGTAGGTGGATTCATTAATTTATTTTGTTGGAATTGTGTTGAGTACGCGGTGTTGTTATTTTGTTTGTGAATTATCAGTGAAGTGTATTATTATTGTAGGTTGTTGTTGATTTATGCTAAGTTTTAATTTTGTCGTGACGTGGTGATGTTTGTGATGTGAAGATGAATAATGTTATTGTGAATTGCTATTGATTATGTTGATAATGTTTTAGGCTATGGCCAATGAAGTAGTGATATAGGTGTATGTCTCGTGAAGTGAATTTATGATGTTGATGTATGTTGTTAGCATCACATTACATTTGCATATTGTGAAGGTGTATTGGCGGAATTATGGAGAAGGCTTATGCCTTGGCCTTGATGGCAAAATGTTGAAGGCTTATGCCTTGTGCCTCGATAATCTGACAGGATTTTAAGTTGGGAGTTTACTCTGATGGATCCACATGCATGTGCATAGTCGAGTCTCATTTTGAGTTGCATTATGAAGTTGTTGTTATTTACTATGTTGTTTTGTTGATTGTCATGTTGTAGTTGTTTGAAGCGGCGAATATTGTATGATTCTATATCTAATATATTAGTTATCATACTTTTGCTTATATTTTTCGATATCTCACCCTTTTCATTTGTTTCGCCGTTACCTTTAAACTGCTAACGTGCAGGTATCCAAGTTTGAAGAGTTAGTTGCGGTTAATTCAAGTCGGTGTCATTGCTCTGATACGTAGCACTCGGGGAGATGTTTTGTCTATGTCGTTTATATTGTTGACTCTTGTTGTTATTAGTAATTGTTGAATCTTAAGTGATATTGTGAAATAAATGTTGTTAAGTATTTTGGAAGTTGAACGTGATGTTTCAAGTTGTTTAAGTGAATAAAGATGATCGGTTGTTTTAAGTTGTATAACTAAGAATTCCGCTGCGTAGTAATAAAAAGAATGTTTTGTTTTAAAAGTTGTTGCAAGTGATATGTGATCCCCTGATAATGAATGTGTTATGTATCTGATCTGTTCATATTGTTTATGTTCAAAATGTGGCATCCCATATGTTGTCTTAAATTTTAAAATACTCTCATTTTCGATATATTTTTCGAGTAGAATTTGGGGTGTTACGCTAATCCCTTTCCCTCGCCTAGCCGACTTCCTTACCCTTTTCTCGTGGTTCCGAAGACCATGTTCTTTCCTCTCCTTTAGCTTTACTCAGTGTTTCCTTTCCCGCTCGAGGGATAAATATACATTGATGGCAACTCTATTTTTTGCCTCCTTTGTGACACCCCAAATAATTCGATTATTAAATAATTATAATTTTTAATTATTAATTTAATTAGGAATATAATTATTGGTATTTTGAATTATTGGAATTAATTAAAGTATAATGGAAATGGAATTATTGGTGGTGTGAAGGGTAATGTGTGGGTGTGAGGAGTAAAAGGCTTTACTCACACTATTTACTTTATTTTATTATGTTAGAATAATAAGAGGAATAAAAAGAAGGAAAAAGGGAAAAAGAATCATTTTTGGGGAAAACTCACAGTACGTGCAATTGAGAAGAGGAAAAGGAAGGAGGAAAAGCAATTTGTGTCGGAAGTCGAAGAACCCACAAGGTAAGAGGTGATTTTGTCTGATTGTTGTGCCTTATAAGTTTTGATAATCAATAGAGTTGACTAACATGTTAGAAATCCCAATTTAGGATTCTCTAGGTTTGTAGGATTTGATCCAAATTTACCCAATTGCATGAAACTAGAATGAATGGATGTTATAGGATTGTTGGATGTGGTTGAATTGTGTTAAATCTCACTATTATACTGTTGTTAGGATGATTTTTGTGGTATTTGATGAGTTGGTTCGTAGAGGAATGTTGGGGTTTGAGTTGGGAAGAAGAATGCTGTCAAAACTAGTGTTTTCTGCCACTGTGGGTCGTGGGAACCGTATCCATGTGGGAGAACCCAAGTTCCAGTGTTTTGGTGAGTAAAAATGACATTTTTGAACGCAGGAACCGGTTCCCCATATGGAGGAACCGGGTTCCACTATTAATTTTTGAAAAATTCCAAACTTTGAAAATTCATAACTTTCAAACCGTAAGTCCGTTTTAGTCGCCGTTTTGGACGTTGTTTCTTAAATTAAATACTCTATTTTATAAAATAAATAAAATTATAATTAATGTATTTTATTTTGAAAAGAGCCATTTTTCCGATTTGTGAACTATGGTAGTTTTAAGAATGGTGGATGAATTGGTTTAGATTGTTCTGACAGGTTGAACGAAGATTGATGCTTATGTGTTGTTTCCTTGTTGTTTATTCATGATTGTATTGATATCATGTGTTGTTGTCGATGTTGTATATTCATGATGGTTGTTGATCTTAGTTGTTGTTGTTGTTGTATATATCGGTGATAGCCTTACCAATTGAAGGGTAAGCATTTGACATATTTATGCGTTGTGATGATTTATTTCATGATAGGTGATGATATCATGTTGTGGTTGATGATGATTTATGATGTCTGATGTGGTCATAACCTGTGTTGAATGTTGCATGCTTTATGATGTGCATGCATATGCATTCTGGTGGAGTTAATTCCCATTGTGTGGAATTTGACTTGTATTGCCGATAACCGTACCCGGGTGATGATGGGTGGTTAGACTGGATTCGTGTCCGGGTGATTATGGACGAATCGATGATTACTGTATCCGGGTGATGATGGAATAGTGTGTGTGACTTGGTCACGTGTTGGTACCACATGCATAGAGTCTGCATCATTACTTGTTTGGATTATAACATGTTAGGATGGATTCGGTGTTATAGTGTTGTTTGTGTATGGCATATATTTTGGTGTATGAAGCGGATCGATTATCTTTGAATAGGGTGGGTGATGTCTTATGATATTTTATTGCTTTTGATGAACTTATAATGCATTTTAATTATGATGAAGTCTCACCCTTACTTTGATGATTCATTGAAGTCTTAGTGCTTAGGAGTTGGTGAGGATGGCTCTTGAGCTATGCATTTAGTTTACCCGTGTGTTAGTGTCATGCTCTGGTAGTCGTAACACTGGGGAACGGTTG
Organism: Vicia sativa; assembly: GCA_021764765.1. Taxonomy (NCBI): domain Eukaryota; kingdom Viridiplantae; phylum Streptophyta; class Magnoliopsida; order Fabales; family Fabaceae; genus Vicia; species Vicia sativa. The sequence continues at coordinate 30,219,652 of CM038793.1, read as the reverse complement.
CTTGCGAGTTATATTTTAAAACTCTGTTGTTCTTTTGGTTAATTTTGGGAATAATTATTGATTGAACTTTATTCCATTTTGATGATAATTTCCGCTGTGTAGAACATGTCTTCTGGTTTAATTATTTTAATGAAGTTCTTCAGTGAAGCATGACATGTTGATTGTTGGTTTTTTCTACTTTGTGTATTTTAATAAATTGTAATGCCCTTTGTATTACATGTTAGCTCTGAAATTATTAATATTCGCGGGGTATTTTAGAAGGGGTGTTACATCCTTCGCGCTTCGATGAAAATCCTAGGTGCGACAACTTGAGATATAATTCCGATTTTCCCTCAGATATACTTTTGGAAGTATACTTCAAATTTCCTAGGAGCATTTTCGAAAATGCATAGGGTTTAATTCTATCTCATAAGATGGATTAAGAAATTCACTTTAAAAATATGAGAAATTAAGACATTAAAAAGGAACAGCAAGGTGAGTCGAAAAAAGTATATCTCATATAAAGATAGTTATGGAAGTTATAAATATTATTTTGTCAATAAAAAAATTTCGGCTTAAATGCACTTTTGGTCCTCCTATATTAATTTTCTAAACATTTTAGTCCTCTATAAAAAAAATCAACTATTAGGTCCCCTAATATCGTATTTTATGTTTTTTTTTAGGTTTCCCGTAACAAAATAGTCTAATTTGCATAGTGGCATTGAAATTATGAGGTGACATTTTTTAATTGTTGTCACGTCATTAAAAATAGACAAAAATATATATATTTTAGAATTAAAATTTATAATATATAATTTCTAAATAAATATTTATAAATAAAACGTTTAATTATTATAAACAAAACTTTAAAAAAATTTTTTTTTAAATATTGATAATGACATAACATCAATTAAAAAAACGTCACTTCATAATTTCAATGTCACCAATGCAAATTAGACTATTTTATTATGATGGACCACTAAAAAACATGAAATATGATATTGAAGGACCTAATAGTTAATTTTTTTATAGAAGAATTAAAATATTAATAAAATTAATATAAGAGGACTAAAAATGCATTTAAGTCAAAAAATTTAAATTTAAAATAGAATTAATAAATAATTTTCATTTCTTGTTAAAAAACATGAATTGTTTTTGAGAAAACAAATGCAATAACTTTATAAAATATTTTTACACTATCAATTAATAAAAGACATGTAATAATAAAATACATTTTTATTTTTAAAATATTGAAATGATATCACAAATATAAGAATTTTGATAGATTGTATGAATAAAATTGTTTTACTTTGATTGAAAGAGCATTATCTTTAAACTCAATATAGTTTTTCTTAAAATCAGTTTTTTTTTTTTAAAGCTTTTAAAATCAGTTTTAGAAACACAACAAATTATTACTAAAAATAGTAAAATTAATTCATTTGTAATAAAATGAATAAACTACTTAATTTGGGGAAAAATATATCATTATAAATGCTCTTAAAGTCTAAACTATTCTCCACGTATTATATTATCAAAACTGAGTAGTAAACACTCTTTCTGTCCTTATCTATAACACGTTTTTAGATGGGATTTTTATGCATATATTAAAAATCAATAATAATATAATTAATAATTGCTAAATTAGTTTAGTACTTGTACTACTATCGTATATACTATTTATTTCATTCCCCGGAAAAGACCGTCTTCTTTACAGTTTCAGTCAGAGATCAGCATTTCCTCATAAAACCGACACACCTTTTTGTTCAAAGACAACGTGGTTTTGAAAAAATGTTCATCGTCTGTTTTACAAGTTTTAAGGTTAAAGTGTAAACGTGTTTTGAAGCTGAAACTTGTTGAGTTCATTTTGTTTCCGCTGGTACGATGATTTTTGATATAGGAAGAATGCAATCTATGCCTAACCTTGATTGTTTTCTTCATCGTATAACACCTGTGGTACCATCTAAGTTTCTTCAACAGGTTTTTTTTCTTCTCCTTTTTTATTTATTTCGCTTTGGTAAACTAGACTGAGCTTATTTATCTTGATTTTTTTGAATCGACAGAACGAGATTAGAAACCTTAACCGTTTATGGAATCGTTGTTGTGATAAAGAAGTAGTTGAATATTTCAGTTTGAGTGACCTTTGGAATTGCTATAATGAGTGGAGTGCCTATGGGGTTGGAGTTCCAATTCACTTGACTGATGAGGATTCACTTGTGCAATACTATGTCCCTTATCTCTCTGCAATTCAATTATTCACTAGCAATAATTTAAGGTATTTTATTTATTTTTAATTTTAAATTTATAATAAATGTGAGGTTGTTAAGTTCTAGTTTTGAATGTGTTGCAGAGAAGAGATTGAGTGTGGTGATAGTGAGACACGAGATTCGTTGAGTGATTCTTACAGTGATGATAGCGAATGTGATAAGCTATGGAGTTCATCAGAAGAAGGAGAGCCCTTGGAATTTGGATGAGAGATTGGGTCATCTCGATTTTCAGTATTTTGAAAAATCACCTCCTAATGAAAGAGTTCCTCTGATGGATAAGGTCAGTCTTTGTTTCTTTATACTTCAACCATGGACAAAATTTCATCTTTATCCCTATTATTATTTTCATGTTTATTACAAGATGACAAACCATAAATTAGGCCTAGCAATAGAGTTTTTTTGATATATCTACTGACTTTTCAATGTGAATCCAAAAAACTCATTTTCATCTGCCTAATAAGTTTGAAAAAAATAAAATGATTGAAAAAATAAATTTGAGAAGGTTTGGAATTCTTGAAACCTTATAAACCAGTTTGTAGGAGGAATAGACTCCACTTATAAATAAAAATACCTTCTCTTAACATACCTTTAGAATTGAACATCAAGTAGTCTGATTGTGAAAACTATTCACCAAATTTTATATCAGACTCTCTTCTTAAAAATTGTGGTTTGTCTATTTCAATGTTATAAAATCAGCTTCTAAAATAAAGATTGTCACTATATATAAATTCTTTATACTATGTATTATTTGATACAAGACTCTTAACACACTTTTTCACTCACATGACTTGTATATTTTTTAGTGTTGAAATAAATGACGGATGACTCGATAATGAAAACTAGATAGCAGATGGTCAAATCGATTTTAAACCAAACTTTTTAATATCATCTTAAGAATTTTGATTGAGTCGAATTCAACTTTACAAAATTAGCTTTTAAACTGAAAATTTGTTTTCATTTATAAACACATATATACTCTAAAGCAGAAACAAGGCTTGGTCAGTGAATCGTCATTCTGAACCACAAAATAAAACTAGTCGATGCACTGCGTAAGTTAGAACTGATTGGCTAAAATTAAAAAAAAAACAAAAAGTAAAATATCTTAAAATTGTTTTCCAATAAATATTTGGACAAACAAAGGTACTGTTTTAGATATTTGATCAATCAACTTGAATATGTAAGCACTAATTTAGGATTATCATAATAATGAAAAACAACACTAGTAAAAAGGTGATTTTGGCTCAACCGTTGATGTGAAAAAGTAAGTAACTAAGATTGTATCGTTGACAAATTGGTTCCCTTTCAGATTAATGGGTTGGCAGAAAGGTACTCTGGTTTGACGTCACTTAAAAGCGTTGATCTCTCACCAGCAAGTTGGATGGCAGTTTCTTGGTAATTAAATTCCATTCCTACCTATAACAACAATTACTTCTTTCATTTTGTTTCCTTCTATTTCTCATATTTCTACAATTAGTATAGTTATAAATGGTTGAATTAGCACATTTAGATTTGATCCAAACATGTAGTTAACAATTTTTTAGGTACCCAATATATCAAATTCCCGGGAGAAGGACAATTAAAGACCTTTCAACATGTTTTCTCACTTACCATACACTTTCATCTTCTTTTCAAGGTATTGGTCCTACACTATGTGCATTTACCATGTTTACAAAAGTTTTAACAAAGAATGTGCACTAAATGGACTCAAATTTGTGTAGATATGGACCGTGATGATGAAATGGAAGGAACACAAGAAAAGAAGAAAGGTGAAACAATCTCTTTGGCACCATTTGGTTTGGCTACGTACAAGATGCAAGGGAATAATTTGTGGGTCTGTGGTAGGGACCAAGAAAAGGTGGTCTCACTATGTAGTGTTGCAGATTCATGGTTGAAGCAATTAAATGTCCAACACCATGACTTTAATTACTTCATGGGTATTAGGCATGGCTAAAGTTAAGGATTAACATGGACTATTGCATTTTAGTAGTTTTTTAGTTCTGACGTACCCGATGAGGAATGATGACTCTTGTAGTTCTTTAATACTTGAGTAGACTATGAGATAAGATTGAAGAGAGGTAGATAGGAGGTATGACTATTTACAACTTGGTCTTACTTTTGTCTATATTCATTATCATAGTATTTAATACTTGAGGTTTGTTTGAGAAGAGACATTTTATTTTTAAATGCCACCTAGCAATTGGTAATATAAGACTTGTGAACAATTAAAATCAACTAAGAATAATACATATCTATTAACACCCTAAATTACCCTTATCTCATAATTATTTTACACTAAGAAATACCCATAATTGTAATTTGCTAATTCAAATTTATTTTCTTCCAATCAGCTTTCACCTTTCTTCCAAGTGGCACCATTTTTACAATTTTCCCTTCACCCTTTCATATCTATTACTGAGATCTCTCTTTCCACACTTTCAACTTCAATTTCAATTTCAAATTCATCTTTCCACGCTCTCCCCAATATTCTCTCTCTCACAAACCCTAAAAGCCATCTCAGATGGCTCCTATGTGTAAAGCACATGGGAAAAGCCATCTGAGATGGCGCCTAAGGCTTAATTTTAAAAAAAAAAATAGTGTTGTTGGGGTGGTTGTTGTTGTTGTTGGTAGTGTTGGGGTTGTTGTTGGTATTGTTGTTTAGGTTGTTGTTGGCGGTAGCGCTGTCTTCGTTGTTGTTGTGACTCTGGAGGTTGCCCCCACTGGGTGCGAGAGTCGACCAAGTAGCGAGGTTGAGAAACATGCATATCTGGAACTGTGACTGACTGGTACCAAGCAATGTATTGACGAGAGTGTTGCATAATCTCGTCATCTTCATAAACGGGACATAGGAGCCATTGAACTTGGCTTTTTACAGACCTAGTGATAAATAGGTCATCCCTACTCACCCTAGATGCATGTGGTTTTTCCAATTATAAAACCCTTATCGAAAACCCAATTTCCAACACTAAAATCAAAACCCTAATCAAATCAAAACCCTAATTTCAAACACTCAAACCCTAATTGAAATGTCATCGTACCTGATATGTTATCACCAGTAAATTTCAATGGCGAGACATACAACGATGAGGTATCCGGTTTTTATTAAACACCGAAAATATCCAATTTTGTCTAAATAGCAATGCGAATTTTTCGTATTTCAAAAAAGAAAACAAACTTACGTCGAGGTCCGGCGTCAAACATTTTCTACCAACATCCTATTTTTCTTGGTGAGAACCAAGTAACATTTTACCAGTGGTGTTGAAGACGACGAAGATCGCAAAACATGTTTTGTAATCATGAATATTCAGGTGCGACTCGATTGGTTTATGCGTCGTGTTCCGGACATAGAGAGGTTGATCCTACGGAGGAGGAACAAGTGAGGTGGATATTCTTGACGAAGAAGAAGCGGAGGCGATTCAACATCATGGTAAATGAAGAATCAAAGGCCGAGGAAGAAAGCCAACTGCCTCCACATCAGATCTTCACACCACCTCCGTACATGAGCACCCTCAACATGTCCACAGATGACCCTTCATCTGATATATTCTACAACCCTGAAGTGCAGTCAGATGCAAATTTAAAAGTCAAAGACAAATTTCGTTCAAAAGAAGATTGCGTCCGAGCAATAAAAAAGTTCCACATGATAAACAACTATGACTTTCATGTGGATCGAACAGCAACAGAGAGAGATACGAAATCATACATACTCACCACGAGTGTAACTTCCATCTAATATAATTGCAGTTGCGTAGTGATTCCTGGGTGATAGGTTCTATGGCGGAACACACTTGTGTTAATTCCACACAATCACAGGATCACCAGAAATTGAGTCATGATCTCATTTGTCAAGAAATCTTACCTCTTGTTAGTGATCCTTCATTGAAGGTGAAAACAATAATATCCCATCACTACAACATACAACTATACCTCGTATATAAAGACCTAGTTGGCAAAAACAAGGCTATCGAGCAAATCTACGGAAATGGGAGGGTTCGTACAAAGAGTTACCTCGCTACATGAATACCTGCAACGTATGCTCTGAACAATTTATGCTCAGAGACGCGGTGTTTTCCCAGACGGTACACTGTCGGCGGACATGGTATATTCATGAGACTTTTCGGCTTTTCGACCTTGCATCACTGGGTTTGCACACCAAACCTATCATCTGAATAGATGGAACATGGTTGTGCGGAAATACGAGGGCACCTACGATGGCCGTGACGGGATGGCAACAATAACGCGTTCCCAATCGCCTAGGCTCTTGTAAGCGGCAGACGACTTGGAGTTTCTTCCTAAAGCATCTTCAAACACGTAGCACCACAACGTGATCTTTGTCTAATTTCGGCAGACATGCCTCAATTGAGAGTCGCATACAACATCCGCCAGCGGTTGGCACGACCCACACACATGTTTATTGCGCAAGACATATCGTTCAAAACTTCATGTGCGAGATCAAAGATAAGCGTCTTAAATAATGCATACGTAACACAACAAGGTTTACATATTATCGCGATCGGATCAGTTGGAAAACCGGATGCGGTGCGTGGGTTGATAATCGCAAGTGGAAAAGTGGACACGATACGACAATGGAGTGCGTTGATGACAACAACAAGTCAAATCTAGATAAATCTTCAAAGGCATAAGAGCACTCCAATAACTGCGTTGGTTAGTACAACATATTTTAGAATGGCCTCCTTGTTTGCGAGAGAGGTGAAAAGTGGACGCGGTGGTACAATCCGGACAAGTGTGGGTGAAAATTTATTAAGGCCGAGAGTGCCAAAGCTAGTACTCATCTTGTTACAATATTCGACCGACATAACCATAACTTCATTGTCAAAGAGATAATCGACCACAATGAGGGTTTGCCTGAACAAGAGTCAGGTTAAACTACCATCTCGGTGGTGCGACTGTGGAAAATTTCAGGCCTTTCGAATGCCCTACTCTCATGTCATTGCGGCGTGTGCACATGTTCATCAGGATGCACTAGTACTTCTTTCTCCAATTTACAAGTCTCAGACCTTGCTCAACGTATACAACAATGCCTTCGAACCAGTAGCAAAAGCATATTATTGGCCTGCGTACGAAGGGGAAGTAGTCTGGCATAACAGTCAAATGCGGAGAAATAAAAAGGGTCGTCCCAAGAGCAAACGTATAACAACTGAAATGGACGACGTTGATAAACTAGAAAGAAAGTGTGGTCTATGTCGTCAATCCGGACACAATCGAAAAAAATTTCCCCAGCGTGCTACAACCTCAACATCCTAAAATTTGTATTTCATTTATCTGCACTTTTAATATTGTAACAAATCTTCTTCTTTCCATTAATTCGCATTTATTACAAACACCAATCGCGAGACAACAAAATACAAACTACACGATTAAAAGAAACAACATGAACTATGACGCATCAACAACACAAAAATTATTTAAGACACTACAACCGTCAAAACAATCTCATCGGAACCATACATCATCGCAATAACGCGTCTGCTTTGACTTCCTCCACCAAATTCGAGGTTGACCGGTTGCAAGTTCATGGTTGTTCTCTTCCTCGGATCCTTCTAATTTCATCACCATCTTCTATTTCTCCCTCTAACCAACGCATCAACTCTTTTTTCAGTTTGGCCATGGTAAATATGTGCCAAAATTTCATTTTCATTGGAGGTTTTGAGGCCGATAAAACAACGTATCCATCTCTGGTATAGATGTATGGAGATGTCATGGTAGGAAAAAAAGTGAGAGAATAAGAGAGAATATAAGAGAATATGAGATGAGAAGTTGAAAAAATGTGAAAAATGAAGGAGGGATGGGTGTGTATTTATAAAAAAAAAAACATGTAGGAGCCATCGAGATGGCTCCACATGTAAACCTAAGGAGGCGCCATCCTGCATGGCTTATTGACATCAGGAGCCATGTGAGATGCGCCTATGTACAATGTTTAAGAGGAGCCATCTCGGATGGCTTCTACGTGTAATTTGTCGAAAGTTGGTTATTGCGTAATTTTTTTAAAAGTTGGTTATTTTGTATTTTTTTAAAAAAAAATTGGTTATTCCAAAAAAAAATTCTCTCTTTTCTCTACCAACACCTCCAATAACAAAAACCAATTCCATATCCATATTTCTTATCTCACATGCTTCCTATTGAACCATTAGATTTTTGTTTCGAGGTGGTGTTCGGTGACTGTGACTGGAGGTGGGTGTTCCGGCAAGATGATGTGAGGTACAAATCAGGGGTGTTCAAAATATAGTTAATTGAATTGCATTTAATTGGATTGAACCATAAAAAATACTGAACCATTTAAATGGTTATTAAACTGAACCATCTATTCAAAACAATTTTAATGCAATTTTAAACTAGTTCAAAACCATTTTTTATTATAAATTGATATTATTATAAAAATTAATATTTTATAAAAAAATCAAGTAATCTTTTTTTCTAAAAAATTAAAAAGTTTATTTTAAGAAAATAGAAAAAAAAATGATTTTGAAAAAAAAAAACTGAAAAGATTTGTGTTTTATGAAAAATAAAAAAACTATAATTTTTTTTTCGAAAATATAAAAAACTGGAAAAAAATTTTGAGAAATAAAAAAAGCAAATTTCAGAAAAATAAAAAAAAAACTGGAAAAAATTTTCAGAAAAAAAACTGAAATATTTGTTTTTTAAAAAAAATAAGAAAACTGAAATTATTTTTCCGAAAAATATAAAAAAATGTGTAATTTTTTTTTGAAAAAAAAAACTCGAAAAGATTTTCGAAAAAAAAAAGCTGAAAATTCTTTTTTTGAAAAGTAAAAAAAAAATTTGAAGTTATTTTACCAAAAAATATTAAAAAAATTTGAGAAATAAATAAAAAAGGAAATTTCAGAAAAAAAAAACTGAAATTATTTTATCAAAAAATATAAAAAATTGGGATTTTTTTTGAAAAATAAAAAAACCAAATTATAGAAAAATAAAACTGAAATTTTGATTTTTTTTTAAAACAAAACTTGAAAATATTTTTTGACGAAAAATTTCCAAAAAAACTGTAATAATTTTTTTTTAATTTAAAAGAATTTTTTCTAATTAAAAATATTTCATGAATTTTTTTCCAAATAAAATAATTTCATAATTTTTTTTTCCCAAAATGCAAAAAAATCTAGAAAAAAATATTTTATAACAATTTTTTTTAAAGAAATTATTTTTCAAAAAAATATATATACTTTTTGAAAACTGAAAAAAAAAATGATTTTCAACACCAATTTAAAATTTTATTAAAAAAAATTAAGTTTTTCAACAAAACTAGTTTGAAACTAGTTAAATTATATTAAACTAGTTTTTACTATAAATTGGTTTGAACTAGTTATAGTAATTATGGCGGTTTAACATTAACTACTTTTTTAAAATGGTTTTAATAATGAATTGAACCATTAATATGGTTCAATTCAATTCGATCATGAACCACGAACACCTAATACAAACCATGGCTGCAGATCTGTGTTTGTTTACCCTTCTAGTTAGTTTCATTTTCTTTCTTTCCAATGTGTCACGTTATGTGTTATTATGGTGTGTAATGAAAATGTTGTTGTTATTGTTAAAAATTGAAATATTTGTTTGCATATCTTTTGTTTTATACTTTTTATTTGTTTTTTTTAGTTGCAAGAGAAGGAAGTGAAATTCAAAACTAAAGGCAATTTTCAAGACACAAAATGATACAATAAGTTACAACACTTTTACTGAGATCTTACTTTTACTGAGATACAAAACCAATTTGTGTCATAAAATGAATTCTTATTATATATATTTGTCTAGATTTTATCTTACTTATTTTGAGATTTATAGTGTGTTTGGTTTCACATTTGAAAGAAAAAAAGATATCATCAAGTATTTTCCGTGGTTTTGTTGAGTTTTAACGAAATTGAAATTTCGACTTCTAGTGGATGCGGCGTCTAAGCAATACTCCGTCATGATTCCAAACAGATGCTTATTCTTTCATACACACTGATCACACTTAATATTATTGAGTTTGGAGCTTTGATTTAATCGAGGATGGTATGAATTGTTAATATAAGATACTTGAATTTTTTCATTACACCTCCTTATTTATAAAATTATTGAGTTTGGTGCGATATATAAATAGTGGGTGACATGAATCAATAAACTTTTATTATTAAGTTAAGTTTAGAGTATGATATAACCGCTAAAGCAAAATGAGCGAACAACAACCTTAGATCCCATTTGGTTGTCTTCTTTTAAAGTTTGATAGAAAAATGATTCCTAACTACATTGAGTCTTGCAGACACCTACTCATGCCATCAACTTATGACCAACTCACTAAAAGTAAGTACGAATGAAAATGGGATAACACTCGGTCATTATGTAAAATTTAGGAGTAATTTCGACGGAATCATAAAAGAATGAACAAAACTGCAAAAATATGGAAGAATGGAACAAAAGTTACAAAAGTGTGAAGAAAGAAGACTTAAAGAAATTTTGAGAAAAGAGAAGAAAATAGAAGCATTTGCTCCTAGATTTCACATACGCGCTATGATCTCATCGTTAGCACGATGAAGTAGTATCACAGACATGATGGTTGACAATGCGGGCGCAATACTATGCAAAATTGACACACATAAATTGTTATAAATAGATCTTTTTGACTACGTTTTGAGGGTTTCAAATTTGATAGAGAAAGTGATAGTTTGGAGTTTCAAAGACATGATTTTAAGGATTTTAGAAGCCATTGAAGACATTTTTTTCATGTACTCTTCATCTAAACTCATGATAATTGTTACATGCATTATGAGTAGCTAGATTTCTTATATTATGTATTTTTAGACAAATATGCTTGAATTTGTTGGATCATATATGGTTGTTTGATATTAATTGAATTATTTTATGTTATTATTATTACTATTTAAATGGTCATATGATTTTAATAATTTTTATGTATGAATCGATTATCACATGAGTATAAATTATTGATGAAGCCTCTGATTTGATCTAGAGGAATTATTCAACTTAATAATAAATTAGGAATAGGTAATTATAAGTTGTGACTTTTGAACTAACGAACTTAGAATGCCTAGTTTAACTTTGAATTGGCCTAAAGAATTAAGGAATTATTGTGTTTATTAGTGAGTTGCACACTAAAAATTGAGTGTAGTGGTTGTGTAAATTAGTCGTATGATGTTAACATATTATAAATTCAATCAATGCATAGTTCATCAACAAATATAAGTAAGAATCGAAAGAAGATCTAATCACCTTTAGTTATTAAATTTCATTCCAAATATATTCTCGTTTTTTTGCGAACAAAATCAACCTTGAAACCCCACCATTTATATTTACTTAAATCGGACTATTGTTTCTTTGTTAAAATTTGAAATCCCTATAGAGACAATTTAATTAATTACTTTGACAATGTTAGTACACTCACTAGAATAATCCATTAAATTTTTGCGTCGTTGGCGTAAATTTTGATAATTTAACAAGCCAATTTAGTGTGGCGTTTTTAATTTTTAATTTTTTGTTTTAATTTCATATTTTATTTAGTAGTTTTATTTTATTTTATTTCTATTCTTAATTTGTTTTATGTCGTGGGTGCTAATAAGGTATTTGTTTGTTTATGTGAGGTGCGAGATTTGACACGTCTGCGTCGACCTAATAATTGAAAGAGCAATGCAGACAATTTGTAGAAAAAACAAAACACTACAAATTCTTGGAGAAGAAGAAAATTTAGAGATGGTTGTTCCACCACAATAACCGTTGGGAGACTATTGCGGGAAAATCGATGGTGAACTTTTAATATTAAGAATTTTGCACTTTCGGATATGAAAGAGAACCCTTTGTGAAACCAATCATAGATCCTTGGAGCATCTCGCTAAATTTTACGTGGCGTGTTCAATGTGCAAGCCAACGATGACATCATTTACTATCAAGTAAAAATAATGTTTATCGGGTTTTCCTTAATAGGACTCACTAACGATTATGCAATGCATCCCAAATGGTACTATTCGGACTAGGAAGGAATTTGATAACAAGTTCTTAAAAAGGTATTATTTGAATGCTTAGTTTGTGGAAATAAAGGCTATAATTTCCAACTTTGTGCATGAAGAGTCAGAGTCATTATCTGGTCTAGTAATCCTCTAATGATGGAGTATATCAAAGAATTTATATCAAGCATCATCACTTATAAGAGTTAAGTCTTGTGATGGTGGTTTTTCATCGGTTGTTTTAAAAACAATGAAGTCGTCACCTAATTTTATTTGTTCTAAAAGAGCGGGAAAATATAGATAAAACCCACGAATGCGGATAAAGCGGTCTCGTGACCAAAAGACATGGAATCGGGAGTCGGTTATGTAAGGGGAAGGTATTAGCACCCCTTACATCCATCATACTCGATGGGACCCATTTAGTTCTAAGTGTTTGTGTTTGTTTATTGCTAAGTTATGAATACAAAAGAAGAAAAAAAGGTTTGTTTATTATTATTTTGAGTTTGTACGGTTTGAAACTACTGTGCCTACGTATTCCCTTGTGCAATGGGAAAGTCAAAACTCCGTAGTTCTTCTCAAAAATGTTTTAATTTGGTTGTATTGATTTTATAAGAAAAATCGTGCATTAGGCATTTCGAATACTTAAATTTGGACTTATTTGGTTTATTTGAAAAACTTAAGTCCTCATTCATGATTGAAATGGCTATTGCACTCTCTTTGTAAGAAAAGAGCTCGATAGTCGCATATGAGCGAAAAGGGTTTAGTGAGTTGAATTGATTTTAAGGTGGGTGAAAAGTACCAAACAATAGGACTAGCATCCTACGATTCAAATACTAGAAACAAGAGGAGCTCAATGCTCAACGAGTCGTCTATCATCCCAAAAGTTTTCTTAAGAAAAAGAGTGAAGTGAAACAAAGTTCACGTTATTAAGAACCTTTAAACAATTGGACTAGCATCCAACGATTTAAAGACTCGAAGTTCATTTTTTACAAGTGTTTAAACAATTGGTCTAACAACCAAAGATTTAAATACTTGGATTTTTATTATGAAAAGAATTTTGAAAATGCACTCGACGTTGGATCGAGGTTTGTAAATTAATTGTGAAAGTGTTTTAGATGGGGTTTGGTAACGGACCGAAGGAGAAGGAATGATTCGGGTTATGATTAATCAAGTATGTGGACTTGATTAATCTCGTGAGGATAGGTGCTCCTATCCCCAACTATGAGACCCTGGTGCATGGAAAATTGGTATATGGACCAATGTTTATTCGGGTTATGATTAATTAAAGCAACAAGGGCTTTAATTAACCTTGTAAGGATGGCCATGCCCATCACCAACTATGAGACCCTTTAAGAAATTGGCTTATGAGCCAATCAAAAGAAAATCGAATTAATTTTAATGTTGGTGTGTGCGAAGTGTACAACGGTGAATAAATATCGGATAAGCAAATAAACAAACAATTATCACACAATACAATCAGAAATTTTAAATAATTATTAGAATTGATTTTTTCTATTTGATAAAAAATCAACTAATAGTTTAATCGATAAATTATCAAATAAAAACTATCATAACTAATTATTATTTAATACATCGAACAAAATTAAATCATTTACATAAAATAATATAATTTAAAAGATGAGAGTTTAGAAAATGGCACGATATTGCGGAAATTTTGGGGTCTTGAAGTAATAGAGGCCCAAGCCCATGAAGAGGTCCATCGATCTTGTGTGGCGGTCAGCGAAGTCCACAACATACTACAATTCAGTCACGATCTTCTTTCCAAAACAACACTCTAATGGCCATAATAGAATCACATTTATCAAATATTAAAGAAAAATAAAATAAAGGTAATCAGAAAAAACAAGGTGGTGACACTTGTCACCACCATCCTAAAACACCTAGCTTAGGATAAAATAAATAAAAAAACACTAATTAAAAAAAACTTAATCAGAAAAACAAGTTGGTGACACTTGTCACCACCAGCCCAAGACACCTATCTTAAATTAAAATATAAATAAAACACTAATTAAAACTAAAACAAACTAATCAGAAAAATAATTAGCTCTCTCTCTCTCTCTCTCTCTCTCTCTCTCTCTCTCTCTCTCTCTCTCTCTCTCTCTCTCTCTCTTCGTAAAGCTTCTTTGTTCTCTCTTCTCACATGCCTCACCGGAAATTCCTACGGCCGCGCCGGAAATCGCCTCACGGCGGTTCCGGCGGCGGCGTGACCCAGAACTCCGTTTTTCTTATGTTTTCTGACTCGTTTCTCTCTTCTCTCTTATAATCCACTCTTTGTTTTTACAGATTCAGGACTGTTGGCTATAGATCTTAAAGGGAATTTTTGGAACCCTAACTCTATTTCGTGAGAAAAAGATGACAAATGAGAATGGAAAGGACAAAGAGGAAGGGCAGAAGCCCTACATGGCCGGATTCGTTAGTTCTCGGACCTTCGGGTGAGATCTTTACATTTCTATGATCTCCTACATTACATTTGTGATATTTTCTTCTTTTCTGAAGAGAATCGTGTTTCTGAAGGGATTGGGGATGTAGGGAAATGATGATAGGACTAGGGTTTGGGTTATATTTTGGCTTAGATGGCTTTTGCTTCTGGTTTTGTGACTGTTTGGTGATTGTTGCTACGGTTTTGTTTACGGTTTGGCTTGGTCTTGGAACAATGGTTTGTTTGATGATAGTTATTACCTTATGATTTTTGCTTTTTGTGGGGGTTTTGGCCTATGTTATGGTTTACATTGGTTTGGAACAAAGGTTGCCTTGGTTATAATTTTTGGTTCTTGTCTGTTGGTTTCGGTTTGATTTGGAACAATGGTTTGTCTTGGTTAAAGATTGGTTTCGAGTTTCTTTGTAATGGCTATATACTACGGTTTGCCTCTTTATGCCTTGGTAGAACTAGGTTTGAATTGTGTTTGAACTAGCATTTATGATTTCTCGATGCCATTTCTGTATCTGTTGCTTTGGCCATAAACTTTATTGTTGCTTTTTAATTGGGCTGGTTGCCTTGACATTTTGACTTATGCGCTTTCTGCTCCTGTCTTGATAACTATAATGCTTTTGGGTTGAAAACCTTTTACTTTAACTTCTTTCTGGTTGTTTATTATTGTAACTATGATGATTTGAGTTACACCTCCTTTTGTGAACCGAAGTAATTCGTGATTTGCAATTGGAGTTTTTGGCCGATGAAGGATGAAATTTTTGGTGAGGCCTCCTTTGAGCATCTTGAAAATCCTTAATCCACGATCCTTGCCTTGATCCCTAATGATGAGTCATAATACAAATTGTTTGCAATAATTCCTTATGCTTGAATTAAATTGCTAACCAATATTCTTTTGTGTTTCATGTAATGGTGAACAAGGCATGGAGATGGCAAGGCTTAAAATACTTTGGAGGAACTTGGAGAAGAAAAGGAATGCATCCCAGAGGAACATGAGGACCTCACTGCCAAATTATGACTTAGAATTCTTTTAGTTAGATTCTTGTAGAAGATAGGCTAGCAAATTGTAAATTACTTTTGAAGACTTTGTAAATTTTGAGAAATTTGTAATCGCATTGTATTTCATACTTACAACTTGAATTTAAATATTTCCAAGATTTGAATATTCTTGTAAACTTTAAAGAAGTTATAGGTTTGAAAGCACAACCTTCTTAGTAACATCTTGAATTTGTTATATTATAAATTTAGAATTTGCAATTCAAATTTCCTTGCCAAAATCACTTGTTAAAGTGCGTTTTGGATGAACGAATCCTTTCAACACTTGACCTCGTGATCTTCACCTTGCAGTATATTCAAATTAGATATTGCATCTCATCTCTAAACTTGACAAAGAAAATCAAAACAATCTAAAGTAACCAATTTCCCTCCAAATGCCTATTTTTTAAATTCAAACTCCTTTATGATCTTCAAAAATTTAAGTTTCTTTAAATCTTGTTTAGAATGGCATACTTCAAGCCAAACCTTGTATCACAGGAAACGCCAATCATCTAAATAAATAGATTCATAACCAAACTTGGGACCATAATCAAAACTAAATATTAGACCCTTGAGCACATAAATGGTTTAGAGAAAAAGAGATGTGAATAAAGATAGGATAAATTTTGAGGTGCGACAAGTCTCATATGAAGTGATAAATCAATGATCAATCAATCAAGGTATCTTGAAACTTCAAAGATGTGAAAGAGAAGAAGTGTAAAAGCTTCTCTAGTAATATGATTAAGTGGTCATTAAAACATAAAGGTATAAGAATAATTTTTGAATTATTAAGACAACTCTCTCTTACACGGAAATGATTTTAAACCTCTCTCTTTTTTCTAACATATTTTTTAGCATAAATATGATAAATGTATAATTTTCTCTACACATATATAATTTTTTCTATTTTAACTTTTTAAACAATATTTAAATATATTTGTTATATTTTTAATAAAAAATAATAAAAATAACATCTCAGAAATACTATATAAGTTTTAGCATTTATATATAAATTGGTTGTGTAAAAAAAATAAAAGTGGGAGACAATTCTTTTCTCACTCTCTTTTTTAATAGTATTACTCCCTCCGTCTCATAAAAAGTATCTCCTTTGCATTTTTATATTTCAAAATAATTGTTTATTTAGAATATGAATGCAACATTTTTAATACTATCTTTATTACAATGCATGTGTTAATCTACATTTCAACTTTATGTCATATTCTCTCTACATGTATAATAATTAAGAATATTTTAGTACAAACATCAATATTATCATTAAAATTAATCCATTTATTATTTTTTAATAACGCGTATTGTCCAAAATTGAACACTTTTAGGACACAAAGAGGTACTTTTTTACTTTTTCTTTTTCTTCTTATCTCAACCAACATGAAATCGGAATGAAATGATCGAAATGGAAGTGAAGTGCAACCACCAACAATCCCATGATCCTCTTTGCAATCAGTGACACATGACATGTTATGGGCCTCAAAAGTCAATGCATCGGTGTCACATCGCTGCTTCGCACTTTGACTTATTTGGATACTTTTCGCTTTCATTTCATAAATTCCATCAACAATCTGATAGCACGTGTGGTTTAATGCTTCGGCTATCAAGAACAATCAATTACTACTAGCATTACTTAAGTAGTGGCATTTACAATGTCCAAGTGGTTCAAGCAAACTAAACAATAATAATACTATATTTTCAGAATAAAATACAAACAATAAATTAACAATAAAATTTTGAAATGAAATATTACTAAAATATAACAAAATTTCAATAATTTTTCTCTTGTTTAATTACAGTATTTTTAAAATTTTTTGATTATTTTAACCTTGCACAAAATATTATGGAGCGAAAAATATCAATTAAAATATTATAACTGAAATTCATAAAATTTAAACACGATTTTACAAAATATTCAAAGGAATTTCAAGACAAAATAAAAATAAAATATATAAAAAGATATTCAGTCTCAAATTGAAATATTAATTAACAAGATGTTTTTTAAATTGATATACATAGAAATCGCATTTAAGAAAAAAATTGCAGACATATATTTTCGACTTATTGAATATTCTCAAATTTGAAGACGCTTATTGAATCAAGTTTTAAACAATTGTCATCAAATTTATTCATGGTGATTTTTTTTTTTTAATATTGCAACGCTCTCATTTAATTGAACTTAAATTGTATAATCACTAGAAGATTGTTCCTCAAAAGGTTGAAACAATCTAATTTTTTCATCCATGTTTAAAGTTTTTTTCTTAAATATCGCATCAATGGTCTTATGTTTAATTATTTATAACTCCTAAAAAAATATACAAATTAATTATTAATAACATTTATAATTATTAATAAAAGAATGAAGAGTATCAATATTAGAAATGTTTGATTTACAATTACTAATGAAGCAATTATATAATTGAAAAACTATACTATCAATAAATTATAGAAAGTGATTTAATTTGGTAGCTTTTGTTTGTTCTTCAATTTAATCGCATAAGATAGCACCAGTTATTTTAAGTTTTAAAATCCTAAAACAATAAATGAAATGAGACCGAGAGAATTGGGAATGAGAATGTGAAATTAAAAATTGAACTTGAAAAGCATAAGAGTCGGACAGAGAAAATGTCATTTGGATATTAGAAAAAAAATACTTATAATCCAAAACAGTACTATTTGATTGTTTTAAATTTGTTTCTTTTAAAGTGAGGGGTGCAGCGGTCCATGCCGGCTACCCTCTAGATCCGTCACTGATTGTCTATTAGCTACCTAGGATAATTAGACATTTGAGTCGATTATTTTTATTTAAATGACTCTTATAAGATCTAAGTTATTTTAGTGTGTATATATAGCAGAGTTTTTATAATAAATAATTTTTTTATTAACTTAATTATTAATATTTATTCTTCTTATCTTTACATTCAGAAAAAATTGACACCAAAATTGAATGGTTTCAATTATTTGATGTTTTAGATTGGAGTGCATATCGGTCCATCGTTGGCAGGTCCAATCCAACGTCTATTATGGCCCAATAGTCGATCCAAGTCAACAATCCATTGGAAGTTTCTCACATGCCCATCAAGAAAACGTGGCATGAATTATTAGGAGTTACCTTCATCTTGCTCACCGAGAATAAAGTGTTTATAATTTTCCTACTATCTCGGCGATTGATCGGGAGGAGATCACATGTTGATATCCACTACTCATGTAACCATGATAGTCTTCGTTATTGAGCTTAACTATCTAGCCCAATGTGTGATCTTGACCCAACTTGAGGTTATAAATACTCTCACGAGAGGTCAATACATATTTAATACTCACTAAAACTCTTTACTTGCATACCGTTCGGATACTTACTTTGACATCGAACCATCTTGTAGGTACCCTTATCTCACTTCAACCAATTCTAGTTTGGGCCATCGACGATCGATCGAATCTGATCGATGGCGCCGTATGTGGGAACTAGTTCCCTATTTTTCTTAAATAAGACCAAAGACTCTCAATTTTCGATCGTCATGGCCATGTAGCGGCAAAAAGCTGAGAGTGTAAGCCATTGAATTGACTTAACTCGAAAAATAACAAAAGTCGCCACCGCTTTTATTTTATCCAAAGGACTAGGAAAATAGCGAATAAAATCCTAAAAAAGATGCGGGACCCGGGAGTTAGTTATGCAAAGGAAGGTGTTAGGCACCCAAAGCATCTATACTACGTAGGAACCTTTTTGAAAATTTGTATATGTGTGCTAAAAAGAGCATGTATAAAATGGATGGTGGGAAAAAAGTATTTTTACAATTTTTATTTGATGGATCTTTCAATGAGTTTCAGGCCTACATAAACAATGTGCAATGTTGAAATCAAAACCCAATGTAGTTCGGGTAAAAACTAAAAGTATGTATGGGTTGATTTAAGAAAATGGTTTTTAAGAAGAAAGTCACAAAGGGCTCAAAAAGTTTAAATGAGGTTAGGTGATTTTTAGTTTTAACAAAAGTGGTCAAAGTATTATTAAATGAATTGAAAGTTTATTAAGAAAATAAGTTTGAAAATACATGGACCTAAGTCCAAGTTTTTATGAAATTTCAGTTTTGAAAACAAGAATCCTTTGAAAAGATGGAAGATTTTGAAAATTAAAAAATAGGGAGGATGAAGAGGCTAACCTAAATGCATAAGGGTAAAAAAAATCTAGGGTGACTTAGTACTTCATCAAAAAATACCATATCCCATCCTTTAGATTACAACACAAGCAACCGATAACGAGACAAAAAAACAAGCGGATAAATCGATGCCGGATGAACTCATGGCTCAAGAAGCAAGTAAATTGTATTTGAGGAAATCCACTCTTAATCAATATAAACGAAATAATCCATACAAAGATAATAACCAAGTAAGAGCAAAATACAACCACAGAAACTCATCTAAAAGGGTGTATCCTAAGCCCAAAGGTCAAACTCCGAGCATAAGGATAGTAACCAAGTCCAATCAAAAGTTTAAAATTTAAGTTGAAGGTATTTTGGAAAGGAAAAAATAAAGTCAAAACAATTCAAAAGGACAAAAATACTCAGCCAAGAGCAAAAACAGAAAAAAAATGCTCAGCCAAAGAAAAAACACATGAAATGCAATGCAAAATAAAATGCGAAAAACATAAAAAATAAAGGTGGAAAGTAAAGCATAAAAATAAAAATTAAATTAGCAAGATGACCATCTTGAAACTTGTCAAGTATATCATCGAATTGTCATTTGTTAGTATGGTTAGCAAGGTGATCATCTTGAAACTTGTCAAGTATATCACCGTAACCATCACTAGTTGATCAAAGATGATTGAGAATTTCAAATGGACAAGGTTAGTGACAACTTGCAAGCTTGATTAAGAAATCATAACCACAACAAATGTCGTGTTGAACCAAGATCAAAGCCCAAGTTATCTTTTGGGGCTTTTATTTGAACATTAAAGCTCATGCCACCAATTGATCATTTTCGAATCGAACAAAAAAATAAGATGGAAAAAAAACAAGTTCCAAACTTACATTGTATCGATGAATTTATTCTCTACCGCCAAAATCAACCAACTATCATTTGACAACCTATCAACACCCAAGTTCCGTTGATGTTGAGGAAGCCTATGACTCCAAATAAGTCCAAAATCAAATAAAGAAAAATAAATAAAACAAATAAATATAATTTGAAAAGAAATTATTTAATTGACTTTATTAGCAAATACATAAATAGTATTGATAATCAAAAAAATTATCTAAGGTCAAAAACAACAATGGTTACAAATTTTTCATAATTTTAAAATCAAAATTACTTTTAAAAAAAAAAAAATGGTGAAATAAACCAAAATTTTCAAAAAATAG
This sequence comes from Vicia sativa, assembly GCA_021764765.1. Taxonomy (NCBI): domain Eukaryota; kingdom Viridiplantae; phylum Streptophyta; class Magnoliopsida; order Fabales; family Fabaceae; genus Vicia; species Vicia sativa. The sequence continues at coordinate 30,198,600 of CM038793.1, read as the reverse complement.
CAAAAAAAAAAAAATAAAAATCACCAATATTTGTCAATGACTATTGGATCCTTCCATAATTTTTGCAGAATTTTTAAATGTCAAGTATTTTAAAACATTTAAAAACAAATAAAAAAATCATAAAAATACCATATCTGAAAATAAAATTATAAAAATAAAAATAAAAATATATATTGAAAATAATTTTGTGAATTGTTTTCATGATTTTGAGTCAAAAATGGATTTTCTATGATTTTTGAAGTTTAAAACATTAAAATATAAAAAATCAAAAACAACAAAAAGCCAAAAAAGCCATCGATCACGAAAACGCTAGTAACCAATCGAATCCAACTCGTTGTGCTTGATATGGACCCTTGATTTTACAATCACAATTTAAATTAAGTTAAAATTAAAGTAATTAATCCACACTAACTTCACATAATCCAAAAAAGGGTCCGCGTATAAGCCATATTTAAAAAATCACATTATCGCCACTCTCATTGGTTGGCAAAACACGTGGGTACCACCCTACACTTACATCCTACTCAATTACAATCGTCATCGACGTCCTGCCGTTACATCTCCAAATCTCCAAAAACAACAACACCGTAAAAAAATTTAAGCTTAAATAATAAACTCTGCAAAAATTCCTTCAATTCATAAAAAAATGCAATGAAGATCACAAGGATCGAGAGATGAGGATAATGCAAAAACTTGATTTGAAACAATTTGATAATGAATCCTACCGATTCACTTCGCCCTGAAACTTGATTTATTAGGGCCCAAAATGTAACACGATTCTTGTGCCATTCAAAAAAAAAACAAACTATTAGCTTTACTAAAATGAAGTAAATGTGAGATTTGGGTGAGTTTGACAATGATTTTCTCTCGCTTGAAAATGAGTGAGGAATGGTCTTGTATTTATAAAGAGTCAATGGTGAAAAATGAAAAATTGCAAAAATTTGGGGTGTGCATCGCAGTGTGTGCTCGCCACTCAGCATTCACTTAAAACTTGCATTTCAAGGTGCTAATTAACTAGGCAACTTCTAAACTTAACCTACACGCACCGCACACCGATGGTGAGCTCGAAACTAATTTTGGCACAAACTTTGAATTGAGGCCAAATAAAACCCTCATGCGTTTCCAATTTTATTGAGCCGAATAAAAAGTAGAACACAAAAAAAAAAATCAATCCAGCAAATACCGGTAGAGATATTGCCTTTATTTTCACGGACCGGTTAAACATGCCAACTTTCTAAAATGACCTACGCTCTTTTCTTTAAACATGCTTTCCACTCAAAATTTGCTCTTGGATTTCAAAGATGACATGAATTAGATCTCCCAAGGAACATTTTGCAAAAATAATCATCCAAAACTCCAAAATTAAGAAAGTTATGGCCTTGTAAAGAGGAATGAAAAACCTATAATATTTTGCTAAGCAACTTCAAACACTTTAACCTTGAAACTTAAATGGATATAAATTTCATATATTTAAGATTGTACAACCTCAAGAATGAATGATGATCATAATATGATCTTAATTGATTGGTCAAAATTTTGATCAAGGACTTGCAATCTTTGGACTTATTAGAAAAATTCCCAGCATTTTATCTTCCTACCAATTGAACTAAGTTGTATTAGACATCCTTAGGTTCACTTTGAAATAAGAATGAGCTTAAGGAGATAAGGGTGACCAAGTTGTGATCCTTTGAAGTCATACAAGATAGATGAAATACCAACCTAGAGTTTGCAATCATAGATCTCAAAACAATCTTCTCATGAATTAAAACCTTGGATAAAGAATATCCATATTATAAGTCCTTCTAAGAGTGAAATGACTTTTAAATCATCCACAAACTTCACACAAATACCAAGATGTGGTCTCGGAAGCCCAAACCCTAATTTCAAAATTGATGGCATGACATAGAATTCCTCAATTTTGATGATCCTATTCAAACATGAAGCAAAACTCAATATGAGAGACTATAATAGATGACAAGAGAAGTATTCAATGAGAGACAATACTTTCAAAATCTCGGAATAGAGGATAGAAGGCATGTAAATAAACACATGAACCTATTGGCTTTTGAATGAGAAACTTGTGCACCCTTCACCTACAAAATTTGGAGAACAAAGTATACACATATCATTGTTAGCTAAGTATCAATTATCACACATTCAAAGGTGCTTGGTGATCTTCCAAGAGCAAACCCAAAGATAGGAGAGAGAGAGAGAGAGAGTCATTTTGTGATCTTTGTGCAATGCAATGGTATGAAGTATTTAAGAATCTTAGGGAAATTGGGGCACAATAACTTCCCTTTTAAGTGTCTTCTATCCAGAGATAAAAGGAAACCTTACTTCGACGGATAAAAGATACTTAAATATATCACAAGGCTTATTTTTGGCCCTAAGATGCCATGCAATGCTTATGATTGTGAATATAAAAGACTAAATTCCACAGGCAAAACAAGACAACACTAGGAAATAACAAAGACAAACAAATTACTGGGGAAGAAACTCGATCTCAGGGGAGGGAAACCAACTTCACCGGGAATGGCAATTAACTTTTGGTGAGAAATCCTGTGGAGAACAATAACATAGACTCAATACATGAGAAGAAAGAATGGGAAATAATAGCAACGATCCATAGTTAGATGACAAACTATCTCCTCACAGAGGAGTTAGAAAAAACAAGAGAATGACGCCAACCTTCTAGAGATAGTAAACTGTCAATACAAAACAACAAAACAAAATGTTTTCGACCAAAACGTGGTAGGAAAGCAACATCAATGATGAACTAAGTTTCCCAAGAACGGGATTGAACTTCTTCATTAACCAAGATATTTCATCTGGAAAGGGTAACAAACAGCTTGTTCAAATATTTAATTCGAATAAATTTGAAAGGACAAATCGAAAGGATCAAGGAATCCTTTGGTTCCACACCTTCACATGTTTGAGATGTAATAGAGACAATTGATAATCATCATGAAAAACCTTTGAAACCCGTCCAGTATAATAGTAAAAGTTACCTTTGAGTATTTTAGAATCATTTTTAATTTATTGAAGATTTTTCCACAAGTGAACTAGTGTGGATAGGTGGAAAAAGATAAAGCAA
>CM038793.1:29436113-29540909 GCA_021764765.1 Vicia sativa | reverse complement strand
TCACTGGGAGATCCATGGAAAATTCTCATTGACACAAGAGTTCACCTAGATGATCAATCACTTCTCCGGGAAGAAATTATCCTTGAGGAGTTGACGCCACCGGCCGACGTATCTTCTCGACTAAGCCAGCTCAACTTCAGATCGGGAGAAGTTAACTAAACACATTTGACAAAGGTCTTCCGCAGATTGGGTATCACTAAAGAAAATCCTGAAAAGAAAAATCACTGGGGAAAACCCGAGTAAGAAATTTCATTGATACAAGAGTTCACTTGGGGAAGATCAATCACTTTGGAAGAGGTTTGATTTGAGAATCATCACTGCTGTAAATCAATTTCCAAATAAGCCTTCCAACTGGTGGCAGGAAGAACTAAGTCTGTCATCCAAGAAATAGTCTTCAAAGACTAATTCTGCTAAGGAAAACAACTAGTTATTCTTGAAATATCCTGAAGCTTGGCTGAAGTTTATGCATGAATATATTGAATGAATGAATGAATGCATGAATATACTGGTTAATGCATTAGTTATCAAACTGAATTCCCGACATCGTTGGTTCGGAAGAGAGAATAAAATGGCACAATAAGATGATTGACCAAACTCCAAACATAGATTTTCCGCTCGAAAGGCTGCAATGATAATACCTTGTGGAAGAATATCAAAAGTTTTGAATTGATCAGATCATGATGATTAGATGCGTGCCCCATGCGTGGTAACGGAGCTGCACTTGCAATCAAGAGATATCTCGACTTTAGAATATTAACATGCCCCGGTCTGTTAGACCTTCGAGAAGAAACTTTTGAAAAGAAATTCCCCAGTATCTTGTATTCTAAAGCAATCCTTTACTGATCGTCAGTATTTCAAAGGAACTAGATACTCTGATATGGGAATATCATGCCTTGATAGGAGATTTGGAGGTATTTCTACATCTCAAAATAACCTCCTTAGATTTACTGAATCTCAGAGTAACAGACTTTACAAACATGGACGACCTGCCCCTGCATGAGCCTTTGAGAGACTTCAGCGTCTCGAAGTAGTTGCTTTAGATTAAATGAATCGTTTCAGCAAGCTTGCTTTAGAATGAATCTTGGAGAGACTTCTACGTCTCAAGTAATTTCTTCAGACTGATCGATTCTAGAAATGAATATTCGCTCCAAATAAGAGAGGCTTCACCGTCTCGAAATAACTGCTTCGGATCAATAGCATATGAGCAACTAACTTGATGGGACAAGAGCTTTTTGAAAACTTCAATGTCTCGAAGTAATTGTCTCAGATTGATTGGAACTGAACAATTAGTTCGAAACGCCCCAATGTAAACACCCTTAGAGGGACTTCCACGTCTCGAAGTAATTGCTTCAAGTTGATAGAATCATGAAACGACGGTTGTCCCAAGCTAACCGCTCTTTGAGAAGGACCAAATCATCTGCTGATTTCTCTTTGAGAAGGACCAAATCATCTGTTGATTGCTCTCTGAGAAGGACCAAATCACCCGCTGATTGCTCTTTAAGGACCTGTCCTAAATCGGCTAAAATTTGAGAAACTGAATTTCGACTTGATTGCCCCCAAGTTAACAGAATCTTGAGAAAACAACTTATGATATGCTCAACGGAGTCCTTAAATGTCCTGCCTTTTGATACAAAGAAATGATCAGGTCCTTCTTTTGGACGAGGTTAGACTCCTCACTGATGTTCATTGTGAGAACTTCTTTAATGTCAGATAATTGTTTTACATGTAGAATAATGTTTATTATGACGATTCTAATGCAACATTTATGCGTCTTGAAGTTTTGTATGAAAAACATTATGACTTTTTTTGGTGAGCGAAACACTTTTAGAGTGCAACACTGAAAACTTTTTTTGTGAAAGATAAGACAAGCATATGATACCAACACAGATACTTAGCACGCATCGTAGGAGTCAAGTAAACGCGATCTCGTCGTCGTATGATTTCGATTTAACCCATGCTTCAATAAGGACTTTTTGAGGGTTGTAACGTGGCTTAGTTCATGTTTTTTTTTAGAAAAAGGATTTTTAGGCTCAAAATATTTGGTGCCCGCCCATTCTCCATGATGTTCTTCAGTCCTAAGTTCAACTATCCTGATACGAGCACTCATCTCTCGAAAGAAGTTATGATGGTTGAGGAACCAATACGAGGTTTTTTAGACACGACAGTCACTCATATTTTGTCTTTGGTGTCTAACCACACGACTTGTTCTTTGTTGAAAATTTTTCTTTGATAATGCATTTCGGGATTTTTTTCTTTCCCTAAATTTTGCCCGACTTTTGCCTAAGCGACTTATCACTAAGTTTCGACTTAGCAGGCTTTTTGTCTTTTTTCTATTCATTTTTTTTGAACAAGTCGTGGATCTATACATTGTCTTTGATTTGTTGGAAGTATTTGTGATTGTCTGAGTCTTTGGTAGATGAGGGATAACTGTTATTGTATCGTCATCTGTTGACCTTCTGATGTGCGAGAGATACCCAATGTGGTATCATTCTCTTTTGATGCACAATGTTGATAGGCGAAGGTTGACTATTATGGTTTTGACCTTCCTCAATCATTTGAAGGATAACCATTGTTGTATCCTTTGACGGGTACTCTCTTGATGAATTTTGAACGCTCGATCAGATTAACTGAACACTACCCGCCCACAGGGTTAAAAATGAGGGTTTTTTTTTTAAAGAAAAGAAACTCCTACTTCAAGGCTGGAAGTGGTGGTTAACGAGGGTCTATCTCCCTTATAACTCCGGTGTTTGGGGATTTGAAACAAGGCCTGTACATCATTAGAAGGGTTCTACTCAAGAGCATACATTCAGGGACCTAGCGTTTTTTTAATTATCATCATCCTCCCTCCAATCTTTGCCTAGGCGAAAGGATTGGTAACGTTGGTATCAAAATGCTCGCAAATCAAATAAAGAGTGATAATGAATGGATTGCTTCAAGCCGAACATACTCGTTACATTAAGATTAAAAACAAACAAGTTTCTACATGTAAACAAAGTTTAAAAAATTAAACAAGATACACATGAAAATGCAATAAAGAAATAAAAGACTGTCATTGTTGAGGAGACTTGAGCTCTGTCTTGACTTGTTGATTCAGATGAATTTCAGTGGTCTTGGTGGCTCACTTGAGTATGGGGTTTCCATTCACAAACACATTCCCTCCTTGAAGAGTCAAGTACTTATGGTCGATCAATTGTTGAACCCTGGCTTTGTAGGCGTTGTGTTCCTTTGTGGAGTGGCCTACTGTTTCATCGTGATATCCACACTGCGCATCATGATCATAACCAGGCGGAAATAACTTTGGTGGGTTAAGAAACTTAGGAACCACCAATGAACTTTGAGCCAGATATGGCAGAAGTTGACTGTAGGTCACTGGAATTGAATCAAGAGGAGCCTCCCTTCCTTCCAGATTATTCAGAGGCACAATTTGATTTTGTGAGTTCCGACTCTTAAATTGAGGAAGATCAGACAAAGGTTGTTGATGCAAAGGCTTGAAAGTTGGTAATGCAGGATAATGAGTCGGTGCTACGACTGACTTCCATTTCCTAGAACTTGGGATATCTTTGCTGAAGGATACCACCTTTTCTAAAGTGAACATTTAATCTACTTCATTGTCGACATTATTCTGCAGAGTCTCGACTCCCTCTTGGTAAGAAATTATCCCATTGAGTTTTGGAAGTCCCTTGAGACTGCTATCATCAAAATTTGAAACCAAAATGTCTAAACTCGAGTCATTCTGTTTGAAAGACAAAATCTTGTCATCAATTAGCTCTTGAACCTTGCATTTGAAGGCGAAACAAATCTTAGTTTCTTGTCCCGCAGAGTCAGCATGAAAAGCACATTTGGCTCTCTCATCAAACCAAGCTTTAGCAATCCCAAGCACTGGCTTCAACTCTCTTGGTATCACAACACCACTCTGAATTAGGTAAGGCAATAATCGAGAATATGATATTGGGATTGACTGAATATCCTGTGGAGCATATCGGTGATAATGCGGATTAATATGCTGATTTGGTTCCTTCTTCTTTGGCAGGGGAGTAAGCAATTGTTGTTGTTGAGGAATCTTCGAAGGTGAAGGACGATGATGACGCCTAGTAGGAGAATTTTGAACTGGAGAGTTATCTACATGTGGATGTCCTTGACCCATGGAGACATCAGATGATAGAGCAGTAACCAAATTTGCGAAAATTAGTGTAGTGTTGCATTCTCTCTTCAACACAACTTGCAAGAGATCCATGACCAGACTCATATGACTTTTCAAATGATTAACTTCCGCCTTCAACAGTTCCTGACCACATTGAAGCGTGTCTATATCCCTTTGAGACATTCTTCAAGTTCTGGACGCGTGTCAAGTAATCAGTTTGATCTTTTCTGGACAGAAGAGATGAAATGAGTTTTTCTGATGAAGATAAAATGCATGGTAATGCATGAAAGAATGCAAATGTAATGTAATGGTAATGTATGTAAGAATTCAACATGATGGTAATGCATGTAAGAATGCAATGTGATGCGATCATATGGATGTTATGCGCAAAATCACATGTAAAACAAATAGAGGTTTAAAGGGACAGTCGGACATGGCTTCGACGTCTACCCAATAAATCCCCAAACAAGGTTGGTTCTAATGTTTTTTTGGCTAAATGTTTCTCGGAGTCTCAGATCCCCTTTTAAAACTATTATCGTCATGACGATAGTATTTTCAAAAGTATACTCCAAGAAACGGCTCTTAAAGGGATACTCAAAAAACCTTTGAGCGGTTGATCTCAGTTTTGGACATCCTAATACTTAGAGTTATAGGCCATTTGTCCAAGAATTATCGTCCCGCGCTAGCGTGCGGTGCAACAACTCCCTTAAAAGACCAACTCTAAGGTGTAGTCTTCACGTAGATCCAAAAGACACGAATGTCTAGTGGACCTAAGCTATGCAACCACTCTAAACTTAATGTTTCCTAGAAGCCTGGGTATTGGGCTTATCTATGAATCATAACCAACAAGTTCCCAACACCATAATATACATCAATAGGATAATATACAAAATGTAAAGAAATAATAGGCAATGAATAATAAACCTCAAAGCAATAAACAAACACACACAAACATGCGAAGAACTAAACTAGGGTTGACTCGCTTAGTCAAAAAGAATTTTAAAAAAATGTCCCCAGTGAAGTCGCCAGCTATGATGACTGGTTTTTTCATCGGTTGTTTTAAAAACAATGAAGTCGCCACCTAATTTTATTTGTTCTAAAAAGAACGGGAAAATATAGATAAAACCCTCAAAATCGGATAAGGCGGTCTACGTGATCAAAAGATGTGAATTCGGGAGTAGGTTATGCAAGGGGAAGGTATTAGCACCCCTTACATCCATCGTACTCGATGAGACACGTTTAGTTCTAAGTGTTTGTGTGTGTGTTAATTTGATAATGCATAAGTTAAGATCAAAAAATAAAAGAAACGGGGTTTATTTTTTTATTATTTTGAGTTTGCTGCGGTTTTAGAACCTTGTGCCTACGTATTCCCCCGTGCAATGGGAAAGTCAAAACTCCGTAGTTCCTCTCAAAAATGTTTTAAGTTGGTTGTGTTGATTTTATAAGAAAAATCGTGCATTTAGACATTTCAAATTCTTGAACTTTGGACTTGTTTAGTTTGTTTGAAAAGCTTAAGTCCTCGTTCATGTTTGAAATGGCTATTGCACTCTCTTTGTAAGAAAAGAGTTTTGATAGTCGCATATGAGCGAAAAAGAGTTAAGTGAGTTGAATTGTTTTTTAAGTGGGTGAAAAATTACCGAACAATACGACTAACATCTTACGATTCAAATACTAGAAACCCGAGGAGCTAATGCTCAGACGAGTCGTCTATCACCCAAAAGGTTTTCTTATGAAAAAGTGAAGTGAACCGAAGTTCACATTATTAATGAGTCTTTAAACAATTGGTATAACGTCCAATGATTTAAAGACTAGTATTCTTTAAGCAATTGGTCTAACGTCCAACGACTTAAAGACTAGGGGTTTATTTGGCACAAATTCTTAAACAATTGGCCTATCGTCCAACGATTTAAGAACTTGGTTTTATTGTGAAAAAGAATTTTTGAAAAGACACTCGACGTTGGATCGAGGTTTGAAATTTTAATTATGAAAGTGTTTTAGATGGGGTTTGGTAACGGACCGAAAGAGAAGGAATGATTCGGGTTATGATTAATCAAGTATATGGACTTAATTAATCTCGTGAGGATAGGTGCTCTTATCCCCAACTATGAGACCCTAGCGCATGGACAATTGGTGTATGAACCAAATTTATTCGGGTTATGATTAATCAAAGCAACAAGGGCTTTAATTAACCTTGTGAGGATGGCCATGCTCATCCCCAACTATGAGACCCTTTTGGAATTTGGCTTATGATTCAAGAGGATATAAGAATCCGATTGAATAAGTAGTGAAGTAGGAAAACAAGCGAGCCCATACAAGGTGTCCATATGTATGCTCCTAGAAAGTGGAACTAACGTGGCACTAGTATTCTAAACGATCGATTGGAACAATCGATCGAATAGTTGTCGCTGTAGAATAGCCCAGGACCAAACTATGAATGTGTGCGAGTGTGCACTGTGTATGTTTACCTGTTCCTTGATGAAGAGCCCAAGAGGAGGCTATGTGTTCTAATTGATGAAAAACGCGTAATTGAACGGTAATTAAAACACACAAACAAATTAATCCTAAACTATTACAGACCATGTGGCAATGAGGGTACAAGTTTATGAATGGGAGTCACCGAAAATATGTCCAGAAATTGCCCTTCGCGGCGGTGGACAGCGACTCGCGGCGGGCGGTGATGGCTCTGATGATCAATCTTTTTATGTTTTCCGCTTCGTCTTGCTTCTCTGATCGTGAATTTGTGACTTGATTTTACAGGGGAAGCCACAATCGATGTAAATCTGGAAAGGGATTCTGAAACCCTAGGTTTTTCTGCTTGCGATTCTGGCGATGATGATGAAAAACCTGAGCCTTGGAGACGCGTTCGGCGGCGGGAATCGGCTTCTGAGCTCGTTTCGGTGAGATTGTTCTGAATCTCAACTTCTTTTCCTCTTTATCTTTCTCTATTCTAAAGGGTTAGTATTTACTGGAAAATGATGAGAAATATGCTTATGGTTTTGTTTGTTCTGATTTCTGGGTTGTATGATAAGAAGGTGATAGTTGTTCTGTGTTGTTGATGTTGTGGCTGTTTGTATTTTCTATATGAATCATTGTAGCTTGTTAGGGTTTGCCATTTTTTTCCTCTGGTTAGGATTTTTCGTGAACAGTGGCTGCCCTGGTTTCTGTCCCTTGAATCTTTTTATAATCTCAGTTTTTTAGGGTTTGCTCTGTGCTGGACTCTTGATTATTTTTGATGTCAGGCCCTCTGATTCTGTATTGGACTGAAACTTTTATGCTACTTTTTGAGTTTGAAATTGTTGTCTTGGACTTTTTGCTGTAAATTGTGTTGAGCTGTTTGTTGGGCTTTGATGATGTTCTGAGTATTGGGCTGGAATTTTGGTTTCTAATTTTGTTGTACAGACATGTGATTTTCTGTACTTGCTGTTGTTGAACTGTGATGTTATTCTGAGCTCACTTGTTGCCTTTTGCACCTCCCTATGTGAACCAACAACAACAAAGTTGTTGTGATTTGCAATCGAAGGTTTTGGCCAATGATTGAATTTGACTTCATGAGGCTTGTTATGTTGCTTGAACAATTATTGAACCCTTAAACCTGATTCCAAACACGGACCCTAATGATGAGTTGCTTGAAATTATTCCCTTGAATGCTTCCTTATTTATGTTCAAGTTTCTTGCTAATCAATTCTTCTTTTCTTGTTTTCATGTAATGATGTGGAGGATGGCATGGAGAAAGAAGAGGAGTAATCGTGGCTTATGATGAAACTCATGTTGGAGGGAAAGTTTGAGAAAAAGAGAAGATTTGAATCTTTAGAAACTCCTAGGATCTTAGAAGCCTCTTTGAATTGTTCTTCTAAAAAATGAATTTGCCTTGTAATCTTAGCTTTCTACTTTATATGTCATTCATAGGAATTTCAAATGTAAACTTTAATTATCTTTGTAATACAATGGACAAATCTTTAGATAAATTAAAGTTTTACAATCCTTTGAGATTCAACATTAAAATGCCAAATAGAAAATTCCTCACATTTGGACTTGATTCCAAAAAGAATCGGTATTGAAAGGATATTGAAACTTTGAATGACATTAAAATTCAATTTGTAATCAAGTATATCATGTATCAATTATATTTGGAATATATGTTGAATTGTCTTCATTCGGATTAAAACTTGAAGAAAATTCCTCAATCGTACCAATTCTCAACATTTGCCTCAAGAACTTAAAGGTTCTTAAATGATAATGGTAATAACATGCTCTTTAAAACAAAGATGCAATTGCACATGGATTCTCTTGACTTTAATCTCAATGTCCTAAATTCTCAAGCACACGAGTTGTTAACATGACATTGGACATAAATCCAAACTTTCCAACCTTCAAACAATTGAATCACCTTTGGTAACATCTCAGAAAGATGATTCCTCGCACACCATAATTGAATTGAATGGAAATTCTAATCACTTGATTCTCAAGAATTACAGTGCACAAAAACATTATAACTTGACGAGAAAGAAATCCATAACGATAATGAGTTCAAACCCTAATTCATGATTTATTTCAAATTCCCTTTCCGAAGGTGCAAGTACCAAAACCCTTGTAAAAACATGTGATCAAATCCTAAACCACAAACCAAACACATGGATATCTTATCCTATGAGATGAACCCAGATAGCTTAAAAACATGAACGAATATAATCTTGACCTAAAAAAACTATGAGCCACATGAATTTGAACGAGGGTGGGAATGGATAATAGTAGGGTAAATTTTGGGGTGCGACAGTACTCTTAAGTTTGAAGGAAGCATTTGATGTCGTGGAACCATGGTTTATCATTGATGAGTGCTTCAGATGCAAACACATAGGCAGGTCTTTCAAGAAGTCTAATGTTGACCTTAGGCATATTGTTCCAATGGTTGACTTTGAACATGGAAGATATGGTAGCCAAGGCGTCTGCTAGTCGATTCTGATCTCGAGGAATATGATGCAATTCAACTTTGTTGAAGAAAGTCAACAATCGTCTTGCATAATCTCGGTAAGGAATCAAACCAAGGTGATGAGATTCGTACTTGTCTTTGATTTGATTAATTACAAGGGCTGAATCTCCATATATGTCGAGGATCTTGATCCTTAAGTCGGTGGCTTCTTCGATATCCATGATACAAGCTTCGTATTCTGCGATGTTGTTAGTGCAATCAAATAGTAATCTAGCAGAAAATGGGATATGAGTACCCTCGGGAGTAATGATGACTTCCCCAATTCCATTTCCAAAAATATTAACTGCTCCATAAAAAATTAGGCCCCATCTTGATTCGGGATCAGGACCTTCTTCAAGTAACGGTTCGTCACAATCTTTAATATTTAATTACATAACATCCTCATCAGAGAAGTCAAACTTGAGAGATTGGTATTCATTAATTGGTTGATAAGCCAAGTGATCGACGAGAATTCTTCCTTTGACCGCTTTTTGGGCGCGGTACTCGATGTCATATTCAGATAATAGCATTTGCCATCGGGAAATTCTCCCTGTTAAGGCAGGCTTTTCAAAGACATACTTGATTGGATCTATTTTGGATATTAACCAAGTAGTGTGGTTGATCATGTACTGGAAGAGACGTTTCGAAGCCCATACCAAAGCACAACAGGTTTTCTCGAGCATGGAGTAACGAGACTCACAATCTATGAACTTTTTACTCAACTAATAGATGTCATGCTCCTTCTTACCGGTTTCATCTTGTTGTCCAAGCACGTAACTCATAGAATCTTCAAACACGGTAAGGTACATGATTAGAGGTCTTTCTTCGATTGGAGGAATCAATATTTGAGGTTCTGACATGTATTCCTTGATACTGTTGAATGCTTTTTGGCAATCTTCTGTCCACACAACCTCTTGATTTTTACGGAGAAGCTTGAATATTGACCCACAAGTAACATTCGTTTGAGAGATAAATCTGGAGATGTAATTCAACCATCCAAGAAATCCTCTTACTTGCTTTTCATTTTGTGGTTCAGGCGTTTCTTGAATAGCTTTGACTTTGTTGGGATCAACTTCAATACATCTTTGGCTGAAAATGAAACCTTGGAGCTTTCCAGATCTCACCCCAAAGGTGCATTTGTTAGGATTCAAGCAAAGATGATATTTCCTTAGTCGTTGAAACAATTTTAAGAGATATTCAATATGTTCTTCTTCAGTGTCGGACTTTGCTATCATGTCGTCCACGTAGACTTCATTCTCTTTGTGCATCATGTCATGAAACAGAGTAGTCATTGCCTTTTGGTAAGTTGCGTCTGCGTTCTTTAATCCAAACGACATTACTTTGTAGCAAAATGTGCCCCTTGGCGTGATAAAAGATGTCTTCTCCATGTCTTTGGGAGCCATTATGATCTGATTATAACCAGAGAAACCGTCCATGAAGGAAAAGACATTGAACTTAGTAGTGTTATCAACCATCATATCAATATGAGGTAATGGGAAATCGTCTTTTGGACTTGCTTTATTCAAGTCTCGGTAGTCAACACACATCATGAACTTTCCATCTTTCTTTAGAACAGGAACTATGTTGGCTAACCATTGAGGCTATTCGGAGGTGACGAGAAAACCTGCGTCAAGTTTTTTTTTAACCTCCTTTTTGATTTTATCGGCCATGTCTGGGTGAGTCCTTCTCAGTCTTTGCTTAACTGGAGGACATTCAGGATTTAATGGCAAGTGATGCTCTACGATGTTGGTATCCAACCCTGGCTTGTACCAGTAGGACCAAGCAAACACATCGACATATTCTTTAAGAAGATCTATCAGTTTCTCTTGACATCGTCGTCGAGTAGAGCTCCGATGCTCATTTATTTTATGTTTTCCTCATAACCCAAGTTGATCGTTTCTAAAGGCTCTTCGTGAGGCTGAAGGGCTCTTTCCTCATGCTTAAGTAGTCGAGAAATCTCATAAGGGGTCCCTTCTTCTTCCTCTTCTTCGGCTTCGAACACAGGAAATTCAAAGTTGGGAGAGGGCATAGTGTTATTGCATTCAATGGGTTTATTCATTTTTAATTTGCACATATGATTTATGTTTGTTTTTTTAGAAAAAAGCAAATGCAAAAGTGTATGCAGACTATTTGAAAATATTTTTTTTTATTGGGTTTTTTAGGATTACCATTTCTAGAAAAAAGGCAAAAATCGAAAAACAAACACAAAATATGGTAATCAAAACAACACTTTATTTATGATTCACATATGAAACAAGGCCCTAAACACAAACTCTTTTGTCTTGGGCGAGACAAAGAGAAAAATATTTAAAAGTTAGCCCTATAAAACATCTCTCTGCCTTGGGCTGGGCGAGAGTTCAAAATAAAAGTGAGATGACTACTTTGAACGGTGAACAACAGTTGGAGCTTCAACAGCTTTCCCATAGTGACGAACTCCTTGATACACTATGTATTCCGGCAATTTTCCCGTATGTGTCGAGCAAAACCACCCATTACGCAGAAAGTGGCGTGCATCTATACTAGATCTTCTCTTACCAAGTTTATGTTGAATACTTGATATTGGCCAGGACATCCATACACCATGTTCACAGCGCGCCCTCCATGATTAGGCAGCGGATTCGGTTGTAATTTCGGATTCAAATATCTAAAAGGAAGAAGGTTAGCTCTGACCAATCTTTGAACTTCAGCCTTCAAAGCTATGCAATGTTCAAGATCATGGCCAGGTGCCCCTTGGTGAAAAGGATAAGACACATCAGCTTTGTACCACCAAGGTAACTTATCAAGCACTAGCGGTGGTGCTCTAATTTGAACAAGATTCCTCCCAATTAAAGCAGGATATAACTCCGTATAAAATTCTAGGAGCACAATTCTGATTACTGTTGAATGGCTAAGACTCTTGTCGAGGCTGCTGATTATGTTGTTGAAATTGTGGGGTAAAACCCGTGTTTGAAGTTGAACTAACAACTGGTGCAATAGCGGCTACCTATCGTCGGTGATTAATGTTTCTTCTTGGTCTCTCTTGGGATACCATTCCAACATCTTGTTCTTTCTTCTTTGGGAAACCCCTTTCAAATTTCTTGGTTCCACTTGAAGATCCAACTTCTTTGGTTAAGCGTCCTGCTCGAACTCCTTCTTCTAATCGCATCCCCATGTTTACCATTTCGGTGAAATCATTTGGAGCACTGGCGATCATGCGCTCATAATAGAAAGGGCCAAGAGTATTCAAGAAGATATTGGTCATCTCTTTCTCTTCCAATGATGGATTGATTTGGGCAGCAATTTCTCTCCATCGTTGGGCATACTCTTTGAAAGTCTCTTTATCCCTTTGAGACATTACTCTGAGCTGGTCTCGATCTGGAGCCATGTCCAAGTGTACTTATATTGTCGAACAAAAGCTTCGCCTAGGTCGTTGAAAGTTCGAATGTTAGTACTATCCAATCCCATGTACCACTTTAGAGCGGCGCCAGTAAGGCTGTCTTGAAAGTAGTGAATGAGAAATTGATGATTATTATTATGAGTAGACATCTTCCTAGCATACATCACAAGATGACTTTGTGGGAAATAATTGCCTCTATACTTCTCAAATTCGGGGACTTTGAACTTGGCTGGTATTCTTACACTGGGAACTAGCCACAGATCGTGGGAATTTTTCCCAAACAAATCCTTTCCATAGATAGTTTTGATCTCTAACTGCATCTTATTAAACTGTTCTTGGAGATTTCCATACGGCCACGAAGATCCGTGTTGTCGCCAAGATCATGATAAACTTTGTTGTTCACGTAAGGAATAGTGTGAACCACAGGAACTAAATTTGTCACAATTGGTTGAGAAACCGACATAGTGACTTGAGGAAAGGTTACTCCGGGTGGCGAAGTAAACGCTGAATTTTGTAAAGTAGTAACCTCAATTGTGGTTAGTGGTACTTCAAAATTATTTTGACAAAAACCTACGCCGAAGTTGAAAGGCATTCCCCGAGGATAATCCTCTGGCATAGTGAAAAGCGGATTACTAAGTGCGACAACAGAAGCTGGAGTAATAGTGATTTTTTAAATCATTGTTGCTTAGATTTGACTGTTAGGTAATGGTTGTTGATTCTGCACAGCTACCAACGAGCTCACCAAAGCATTGAGTCTTTCCACTTCCTCTTTAAGTGTGGTTACTGTACCACGAAGCTCAATATTACCTTGTTCAAAATCTTCCATTTCTTTCTTTCTATTTGCTTGAGTATTGTATCTGCGAGCTGACTGTGAACGCAGTAGGGAAACTATAAGACGCGGAAACTTGATGATCTCTAGAGATAATTCCAAAAGATAAGACTCTAGCTAACCAACTCGAAATGCAAGATGATACATGATTATGAAATGCAAAATAAAAGAAATGATTTTTCCGAAGAATTTATTAAAAGAGAAAGTTATTGCAAATATTTGAACATAAAACTCTCATTTTATTGATAGATTTGAGAAAAGATTACAACAAGTTTTTTTGGAGCATAGCTCTTACAACAAAGTGAATGAAAAATAAAATCTAAACTATCCTAATCAAGCATCTTCGGAGGATGAAGAACCAAATGCTTGATGCATCTTCAAATTCAGGATCTTTTTCCAATAGTAAGCTTTCAATTCAGCTTTCTTGGCTTTTAGCTTGTTAACAATATTCTTCCACTCGTCAGGAGCAGGAGTACCATTTGTCAATTCTTCAATCTTTCTTTATCTTTCTATGATGTACTTCTTGATCGCATCATCCTTTCGACGAATCTTCTCATCTTTCTCCATGAGCCATCCATCTTGAGAGTAGAGCGGTTTTTCATGATCTTTGACATGTTTCTTAAGCTTCACATTCTCAAAGTCAGCCTTAAGAAATTTGTCTTCCCAAGCATCTTTCTCTAGCCTCATCTTAGCCAAAGCTTCTTGGTATTCTCCCATAGTCTCAATGGGAATGATGGTCGATTTAGATACCATTAGGAACATGGTTTCTTTATAAGCATAAGGCATTTAGAATTTCTTTGCTCTTTTCTTTACCCAACAAGTGTAGATTTCCATGGCTACACAATTACTTACATCACCTTTTTCTTTCCTTCGAATATGATGCCAAGCTCTTATCATTCTGGCTTTCAAACCTCGGGAATCTTCCCCTTCATAATAAAAGTAACCCTCTACTATAAGACCAAGGGGTTTACTCGAGTTTGCATACCCAAGTTGACGTCTAGCCAAGAATGGGTTATAGTTAATTCCTCCTTTTGTACCAATGAGAGGTATGTTGGCAAACTCTCCACAACTTTCAATGATTTCCATCTTATTATAGGCCAAGGTATACCAATGAATATCGTCATTAGTAAGAGACATGAGTCTTCGAGGCCAATGCCAACCAGTTTTGTTTTCATTGAAAATAGGAGACTTAGGCAAGTGTGAAAAAATCCATTTGAACAACAAAGGCACACAACACACGATAATTCAGTCTCCTTGATGATTCCTATGATGAATTGAGAAATATGTATCACCAAGCAAAGTGGGAACAAGATTTCCAACCAAAAAGATCGTTATGGCGTTGATGTCAACGAATTCTTTGACGTTGGGAAACAAACCAACCCATAAATGAGCAAAGCTAAAATAACCTCAAAAGCTACCATACTACCGGCTTCAGCAAAACTAAAATCTTTCTCCATTAGAAACTTTGAAGATATTCCTAAGAGATTTCCTTTTGTAGTCAAGTTTTTGTCTATCTCATATTTCCTTAAATGAGTCATCGCTGCAATAACTTGTGGCTTCGGAATGGCTTCCAAACCATTGAAAGGCACTTTTTCAGACACTAGGATACCTAAAAGATTTGCGTACTCTTCCAAAGTAGGCATCAACTGGTAATCAGGGAAATTGAAACAACGATAGACTGGATCATAAAACTGAACCAAGATTTTAAGAAGTCCTTCATCAATGTTAGTGTTCAAGATAGTTAAAAGAGTTTCATAGCATTTTCTGAAATCTGAGGGATCTTCTACCAAGGATGCTAACACTTTTAACTTTTTCACATCAGGAAATCTAAAACTGTATCTCTTGGTATTTCTTCTTCTCAAATATATCACTCTAACCTAGAATGTTTGCAAAGAAAAATTCTCTAAATTCTTTGGAAATTTTATGGAAAGAGAAAAAATGGAAAAATTTATGAATGCATGGATGCCACAAAGATACAAACATGGTTACACACAAAATAGGTTCAAGAGTTCAAAGTCACAAGCATGAGGTCAACAATAAGAACCAAGCTTGGGTAAGTTCTATGGGTTTAATCACCTGTAAAACATGTTCTACTGATAATACAGGGTCTATGCTTCTCTTTGAAATATTATCGGTTTAAAGAACTAACTCGTAGTCCAATAATACAGGGTCTATGCTTCTCGCATGACAACTAATCTAAGTCTATACCTGAATAGTTTCTGCACTACATCCTAAATGGCCAGGATGGGTTATGGGGTTCTATAGCCAACTCAGCTTCGCTGGTTCGCTTGAAAAGCAAACATGCCTTCGCAAATAACTTGCTAAACAAAATTACCCCCAAGAAAACCTCCACTGAGTGAGGGATCTCAAATTAACTTATGAAGGACTGAGACTCCTCATAATTTAATAGGACTATACCCCCACCTAAATCTTAAAATGTTTCTTAAATTCGGGTTAGGTTTTTTTCCATCACATGAAATCACGAATAATAGAACAAAACACATAAGAAATAAAACAAACATATGCACAAATGAGGCTTAACCCCTTTTTTATTTTTTTAAAATAAAGAAAAACTTGGTGACTCCCCAACAGAGTCGCCATTTTTCTGTTCACAGTAAAAAGCGAAGAACGAGGAAATCAAATCGGAATTTGAATCTCTGGCTCAAAAAAATTTACTCTTTGATTTTTTTTATTTAAAAGATGACGCGAGCACCAAACTTTATTGTTTCCAAACAAGAAAGGAGAGGAAAAGGGGAAAGCTGAAATACCCTAAAATTGATATGCAATGCGATTAGTGTGAGCTAAACGCAATGCATGGGGGAGTGACCTGGGTAAGAGGGTTGGCTATATAAAGGGAAGATATTAGCACCCTATATATCTATAGTATATTCTATAGGAACCTTTTGTGCGTTTGTTTTATTTGCTATGCTATTTTGGGATAATTTCTCCTTTGGGATTTAAGAAGGGTAGGTTAGGCATGAACCTAAGTTTATTTATTATTATTATGCTCGCAAAGATCATTGGGATCCTCTGCATACATATCCCCTAGTGGGAATCAGAGTATCCGTAGCTCGGATCTAAGGGAAACTAAGTTTTGTTTGGTTTGAGGGAGAAATAAGTATGATCGTCAAGGGTAGGACCTTGTGCCTACATATTCTTAAAAGGAGGTTGAGAAAGTCAGAGCAATCATAGTTCCCACTTATGTTCTAGTGAAAGCAAATATTTAAGAGACAACGACAAGTGTCGTCTTATTGAAAAATGTATCTAATATATTTCATCACATACATTTTTGAAAATTTTATTGATTAAATATTTCATTGTAAGCATTGGGTGTTTTTCTTGAATGTACACGCATTACCACTTACAAGTTAAGAAAGATGCTTGAAAAACGTTGAATCTTTCATTATAAGCATTGGGCGTTTTGCTTGAGTGTACAAGTGTTGCCACTTACAATTAAGAAAGATGTCTTATTTGAAAAAGTGTTTGATTTGAATGTGATGCTATAGATGAGATACTTCTCCCATATATATGATTCATGTCTTATCTCTTAGGAGAAATTTTTTGTTATTGATTAAGGAGATGATTTTAAGAAGCCTGTGGGTCCTTGTATTGTAAGCCCAAGAGGAGGCTATCCAAGGGACATCGAGGGTCCTTGTATTGTAAGCCCAAGAGGAGGCTTTCCGAGGGACATCGAGGGTCCTTGCATTAGGAGCCCAAGAGAAGGCTATAGGGTATGTCTGGCTTGGCTTTAAGAGTGATTTCACCAGGAAACCAAACGTCTAGGATTCTATCCTAGCGAAGGTGATTCTTTGTATTGGAAGCCTAATAGGAGGTTGTTAGAGATTTCCATATCTCTTTCTTGTATGAGGCCCAAGAGAAGGCTAAACTCAACGAGGGAGTTCTTTTGTACGAAGCCCAAGAGGAGGCTAACTCAACAGGGGAGTTCTTTTATACGAAGCCCAAGAGGAGGCTAACTCAACAAGTGAGTTCTTTTGTACGAAGCCCAAGAGGAGGCTATCGGGAACCTAGTTGTTATACTAGTTGTAATGACATAAATAAACATGAACAAGTATATGAACAAGTATATATATGACAAAGTGTGTGTGTGTGTGTGTGTGTGTGCATTCATTCATAATAGTTTATAAAGGAAATATATAAACAAGTGTTTAAAACAATTAATTAAAGCTAGTGTACTTGGATATATACAAAGGAGTGTGAAAGCAATATATAAACAAGTGTTTAAAACAAGCGGATAAGCTAGTATACTTGGATATATACAAGGGAGTGGGACTTACACCTTAAGGGAGGCCCACTGGAATAAGAGCAGTTTCACCGAGAATAATGCTCCTCTTGATACCAATGGAATTCGTGTATAAACAAGAAGATGAAAACTAGTGAACGATACTAGTTTATACTTGAATATTTGCAAAAAAAAGTTGAATATGTACAAGGAAATTGAATATGTACATAAAAGGGTGGATATGTACAAGAAAACTAAGTATGTACATAGGAGGGTTAGGACTTACACCGTAAGGGAGACCCGTGATCAATTTGATTTTGAATTCGAAAGATTTTCGAGAAAGAAACCTAGTTATGTTTGTATTTTCAAAGATTAATCGAATCGATCATGGAAAAGAGGTGCGTAAGTAAATTAAAATGTTTTTGAAGATTTTAAAAAGGTTTGAAAAGTGAAAAGTATTCACAAGATTGTTTTGAAAAAGATTAGGTTGAAAAATCAAGAAGAAAACACTTTTGAAAGTACTTTAAAATACTTAAAAACGTCTATTTTTACCTAATAAAAAATATATCAAAAGAAAATATTTTTTGGAATTTTTTGATATAATCATAAAATAGGTATATTAAATGATAAGTGTGCAAAAAATCATCTCATAATGAGAAGTTTTGATTGGTTTTTAAAAATGTTGAAGTTTGATAAAAAAAATGAAGAAAACAAGTGATAAATTTTTTATTTTGGTCCTAGGGAGTGTTGAACTCGTGACCTTAGGCTTGGAAATGAAAATATTTACCACCGAGCCATGTGTGTGGCTTATCATTTAATCACCTTGAATTAATTATATTTGAAAACAAGTTTGTGAAAATGGTTTGAAAAATAGTTGAAAATTGGAAAAGAAGTGAAAAGTAGAAAAATAATAAGGTCTCAGAGGGATTCGAACCCTAGACCATAGGCAAGGCAACGACTTAAGAAGCGCGATGGCTGCCAATGGGGTGGCTATTTCATCCAGTCGCAATATAAAAAAACCAATAAATATAAGATAAAACAAGATTTTGAATTTTGGAAAAAATCAAAAAACACGCAAAGAACATCTTCTTCAACCTCTAGATTTTGATTTCTAATTCCTTTGTTTCTCAATGAAATTGCACGATTCAAACATCAAACTTGCTCGAAATTTGACCAGGAACACAATGGTGACAATTAATTTCATTTATTTTAAGTGTATGATGACTGAATTCGTAAAAATCAGATGAACCCTAGTTTCGGAAATTTGATCATGAAATCGTGTAGGTGCAACAATTCAAGCAATTGATTGAGGGTTTATGATCCTCATAAGTGCAAAAACATGATAGCATGGAAATATTTGAACTGGGAATGTAGAAATTGAAGAATTTGAAGTCGAGCAACTTACCACTTCAAGTAGAAATCGACATCTTCGAAGGACATGTTCCAGAAGTTGTTTGATGATTTGTACAACTTCATTAGACCCTATGGAACGTGTTTGGATGCTTATACTAGATTGAAAACCTCTGAGTTGCTCTGCCCGAGTCCAACTGCCATATCTTAGAGTGAACTTTGATTTTGATGTTGGAGATGTTACAGGTCAGGTATGAGTGCTTGGATCAGTTATATGAAGTGTATTGATGATGTTTGAAGTGAAAGATTTTAGTTTGCACGAGTGGAATGAAAGTTTGAAGGTTAAGGCTCAAAATGCAAGTTTATGGAGGTTTGAACATGATTCTGAGTTTGGCTAGTTTTTGTGATGGTTTTATGATTCTAACAACTTCCTAATGGTATTTGTAGAGTGTTTGAAGCAATAGATTGCTCAGAACTTACAAGGTTTGGAGATTTGCAAATTCTCACATTTTGGAACTTAGAAACTTGTAAAAGAAGAAAGAAGTGAGAAAACAAGTTTATGATTGTTTTGGTGTGATTTTGAAGTTAGCAAAGACTCCTACTTGTAGGCAAGGATATTTGGATATCAAGGCAAAGATAAGCTTTGATAATTTTGCAAGTTGGCTTAGATGATAAGGAAAGAATATTTGCGTTTAATGCACATGGTTAATTTCTTAAACCATGGTTAAAAAACTCAAGTGATTCTATCCTTATTTAAATCATTGCCTTTGGATATTTTTGAGATAAAACCTATCCTTAATGGTGACAAGGCTTCTAGAAGAGAAAGTTGGCAAAAAATGACTTGAAAACTTGAAAAATGACCTATAATTTATGGTTATGGACCTATAAGTTCTAATTTCAAAACCCTAGTTCCACAAAATAATATTTCAAGTTCTTGGACATTTTGAAAAGCTTGAAACAATATCTACAACTTCCATGTTGAAAGTTTTTCTTGAATCAAAATGGATCTAGGTGAAAAATGGCCATGAAAATGATGAAAAAAAGTGATAAAAAACACTTCAAAAATTTTACAAGTGTTAGAAAATTTCAAGTTTTGACTTTTTGTTGACTTTTTCACACATTTTTTATTTTTTATGATCATGGTGGATAGTTTGAAATGCTTTCATGATTGAAAAAAAATTGAATTTCAAAAGTTGACCAAAAGTCAAAGTTTGACTGATTTGAATAGTTGACTTTTTATCAGAGGATTCAGAATTTCTCTGATGATCAACCATGGCATTTGAGATGTTTTGAATCAAGAAATTAGGTCAAGATATTGCATTGGTGATTTTGAGATTATTCTCCAAATAATTAGGTCATTCACTCAGCAAAAAGTCAATGATACATCATCGTCGATCAAAACCTTAATTTGGTCGATTCATGATAGATCTTGAGGAAATGATGGGAATTTGAAGATCAAATATTGATGATTGATGAAGATAGATCATTAGTTGTGAGTGGAGACTCAAAACCTAATTGATCATATCTTGAACTGGTGAAAGATTTTGATTCAAAACCTTAATTTGGCTAAAGGAGCACACACACAAGTTATCTTGTTCTGAAATTGTCAATGATGCAATGATGCATATGTGAATGATATGAGATGTTATCTTAAGTCAAAAATTGGGGTATGACTGATAGCACCACCAATGGAAGTTCTATAACTAACCAAAGAGGTGATAACTCAAAACAACAAATTACACAATATGCAGACCCATATCCATATGTGAAGAACCAAGGAGTTATACTTATCTATCCAGGCTACCAAAACAACACCCTCGATGAGTAACCAAGTGCATCGCGTCAAGAGACTTGCACACGCACACCACACGATGGACCAGATGTATCCTATGTGGAATATCATCTATGACGAGTTAACGAAGTGACATTGTCTATATGACGCCACAACCCCAGCATGCCAAACACGCCAATGTGTAACCTGGGTAGGGAAACGCCCTATAAGACCTCCTCCCGCATATCGCAATGGTATCCATCATCACTACGCAGGTGAGTACCTTAGTGCAAAATACGCCTTCTTGAGAGCACAATCCCACCGGGCGAAAGCTGTAACACCATCTAATCCCCACATAATTTTATTACACAATCAGAGTAAAATAGAATGCATGTCAAGATGGCGTCGCATTTATTTATTTATTTTCAAATTAAAATAATACATACGTTGGTCATAATCATAACACATATTTGAATCTCATGCTTTAAAACCAAATCATGTATTTCATAGTGGAGTATTTAATATCTCAGATATTATCAATGATTACATCCCATACTATAATCATTGGATGAAATAAAGATGAATTCCTAACATAAATCAAATCATAAGAATTCATATATTGGCACAAAGGCCACATCAACATAGTATCTCAACATACAAATCCAACATAGATGAGAATACATAACAAATATCTCATAAAAGTATAAATCCAGATAATCCTCATGTTACATTACCAGAGCAATGACTCACTACCTAGTATAAGGAATAAATAGATAAACTCCTCAACTAGTCTCGTGTGAAGCACCGTTATCCTCGAAACTTGCACGTTACTCACATAGAGGCAACATCCCAACAGAAGGGTGAGAATTCACATCATTATCCAAAATTATATAATTGGAAGCAATATAGAAACAATATCTATTCACGAATTCCACACACTTCAAGTGATATTCCAAAATAACATGATTATATAAACATTCTAAGTATAACATACTCGCATTTATCACAATTAACAAAAATGCCACCAATCCAATTAGTTCAACTATTCATATAATCAATTATCACAATTCTAATACACACAATACATATTCATCAATGACTCATGAGACAACAATGCAATGCGACTCAATATGCATATGGTACCATTGGGAAAAATTTGTTCTCCTCGCTTCCGATTCATTAACTTAGAACCAAAGCCACACTTCCGATCCGGACAAGACCAACGCCACCATTATGAACCCACCGTTTCACCGCTACTTATTCATTCAAGAGTCAAGCCAAATGTGAACCCAAATTTCTACCGCTACTTATTCATTCAAGAATCGAGCCAAATGTGAACTCAAAGTTTCACCACCTCAATTTTTAAGGTCAACCATGTATGCATGTGCAACTCATCAAACAACATATGCAAATACAGATTACCCACCAATTGCACAACATCATGTTTCATCAACAACAAGCAATGCACATAGCACATACTATCATCACACATCACAAATAACATATAGTATTCAAGCCAACACATGTTATTCTCAATAATCCATCCAAAACATAACATACATACACTAATTCAAGTAGCATTTAATCACCGAATCACATCCAAACATGACCATAAACTCATCAATACAATTATTAGAAATCACGTAAATTAATGATAAATCATAAGCATGCAAATCCCTAAGCCAAAACATGAAAAATCATAATATCATTTTTCTGCATACAGTAAGGCGCGCTCAGCGGCCTTCACATTATGTACGAAAATATGCTACATGACACGAAATCTCATCTCAAAAATAGTTTTAATGCTTATTAATCATCATTTATACATCATCTAACATGTATACACTATAGGGAATCTATCCATATCATCAAAATCCCCAAATTACAACTTCAACTTGAGAATCAAAAACCTAGAAATAGAGATACCCAATCCTATAGCATATTACTAATTACTACCCAACAACATACAAATGCATAATAATGAAGATTCTCCCCCTTACCTCTTGAAGATTTGACTTCCTAGGGTTTCACCTTCTTTTCTCTTCTTCTCCTCTTCTCTTCTTTCTTCCTTTTTCTCCCAAATGACAATCTTAATTATGATTTCCTTCTACCCCTTTACTAACTAGTAATGTCTTATTGGGCTTAACACTTAACACCTCCCTATTATTTCCATTCTTAAACTTAGGCCCAATAAACAAATAACCACAATTCTACTCATAAAACTCAATTATTTAAATAATATATATATATATATATATATATATTCAAATAATTCAAATTCCATTTAAATCACCCAATTAAATTAATTATCACATAATATAATTAATAATTAGCTTTAAAAATCGGGATGTTGCAACTCTCCCCACTTAAAAGATTTTCGCCCTCGAAATTACCTCAAGCGAACAACTCAGGATACGAATCCTTCATCTAACTCTCAATCTCCCAAGTCACATTACCATTAGCAGATTTCCCAAACCACTTTCACCAAAGCAATTTCTTACCTCAAGTTGCTTAACTCGATCATCAATACGCATCGGTAAAGTCTCAACCATCAAATTATCTCTAACTTGCACATCATCTAGTGGCACAACATGATACATATCCGCTATATATTTCCTCAATTGAGATACATGGAATATGTCATGAAGATTAACAAGTGACAGGGGAAAATGAATTTGATAGGTTACTTCGCTAACTTTCTCAGCAATCTGATATGGACCAATAAAGCGTGGAGTCAACTTCCTTGACTTCAATGATCTACCAACACCAGTCACAGAAGTAACTCATAAAAACAAATTATCCTCTTTCTCAAAGCTAAGATCCTTTCTCCTCTTGTCATGATAAATCTTCTGACGACTCTGGGCAATCTTCATCTTGTACTGAATCATCTTAATCTTATCCGTAGTCTGTTGAACTATCTTAGGTCCAACCACAACACTCTCACCAGATTTATACCAACAAAAGGCGTCCTACACCTTCTTCCATACAAAGATTCAAACGGAGCCATTCTAATACTCGAATGAAAACTATTTTTATAGGTAAACTCAATCAAAGGCAAATAGCTATCCCAAGCACCTCCATGCTCAAAAACACATGCTTTCAAAAGATCTTCCAATGACTGAATTGTCCTTTCAGTTTGACCATCAGTTTGCGGATGATACGTCGAACTCAAACTCAACTTAGTACCCAAAGCACTTTGCAAACCTTCCCAAAAATGAGAAGTAAACCTCAGATCTCTATCCAAAACAATATTCGACGGAAAACCATGTAAACTCATAACCTTCTCAATATACAACTTAGCAAACTTTTCCATAGGATAACCCATCAAAATTGGAATAAAGTGAGCAGATTTGGTCAATCTATCCATAATAACCCAAACAAAGATCATGACTACTCGTAGTCCTCAAAAATCCGGAAAAAATCCATAGAAATGCTATCCCACTTCCACTCAGGAATGGATAACAGCTGCAATAAACCAGATGGTTTCTGATGTTCAATCTTAGACTTTTGACAAATTAAACAAGAATACACAAACTCTACAATATCCTTCTTCATACCAGACCACCAAAATAATAACTTCCTCAAATCTTGATACATCTTAGTAGCACCAAGATGAATACTCAAGCCACTACGGTGTCCTTCATCAAGAATTCTCTTCCTCAAATCACCAACATCAGGAATACAAACTCTATCACGACAACTCATGATACCATTCTCATCAATCCTAGAATCACCACCTTGACCTTGATTGATCAATACCAACTTATCAACCAAAACCAGATCAGATTACTGACCTTCTCGAATCTCTTCCAAAATACCACTAGTAAGCTTCAATATACCAAGATTAACACAAGAAGAATTCACTTCACAAACAAAACTCAAGTCTCAAAATTTCTAAATCAAATCCAACTCTCGCACCATCAACATCGACATATGTAAAGACTTCCTACTCAAGGCATCACTACAACAGTCGCTTTACCCGGATGATAATTCAAACTAAAATCATAATCCTTCAAGAATTCCAACCATCTCCTTTGCCTCATATTCAACTCCTTCTGATCAAATAGATACTTCAAACTCTTATGATCGCTATACACCTCAAATCTCGAACCAAATAAATAATTCCTCCAAATCTTCAAAACAAACACAACTGCGGCCAACTCTAAATCATGCATCGGATAATTCCTCTCATGAACTTTAAGTTACCTCGAAGCATAAGCTACCACTTTTCCATTTTGCATCAACACACCTCCTAAACCCATCAATGAAGCATCATAATAAACCATAAATGGTTCTTCCGAATTAGGCAAAATAAAAATAGGAGCGATCGTTAACCTTCTCTTAAGCTCTTGAAAATTAGCTTCACACTACAAAGTCCAAACAAAAGCTTGACCTATCCTTGTCAAATGCGTCAAAGGTAATGCCAACTTAGAAAAACCTTCAATAAACTTACAATAATAACCATCTAAACCAAGAAAACTTATAATCTTAGAAACAGATTTCAGAGCTTTCCATTGAGATACAGCCTCAACCTTTGAAGGATCCACAGAAATACCACCACTCAAAATCACATGCCTAAGAAAACTCGCTTATTTCAACCAAAACTCACACTTAGAAAGCTTAGCATACAACTTCTTCTCTTTCAACACATATAACACAATCCTCAAATGCTTAGCATGATCCTCTTCACTTTAAAATAAATCAGAATATAATCAATGAACACAACAACAAATTGATCCAGATACTCATGAAAAATCCTATTCATATATTCCATAAACACACTAGGAGCATTTATGCATGTTTGAATTTTTCATAGTGTAATGCTCCCAATCAATGGAATGTTACGCGATTAGGGTGGATGTACTATAATGAATGCATGCCTAAAAAACTACATGAGAAGTAATAGTATTGATGATCGGCTGATGAGAAGCCATGATCATCCAGTAAATAGGTACCACTTGGGAGTGGATTTCGAAGAACACTTGCAAAAATAAATTGCAATTCCAAAACTAGGAAGCATTCACTTGGGGAAACTTGAATTAGACTCCAGCCAAATCTGACCTCCTGGGGAGAGAGTCGTCACTCTTTGTTGAGGATACAGAAAACTTCTCTTGAGAATTCTCCCACTTTCACTTGGGAAATTGGAAGAAACTTCATAGGGGATTCCGAAGAAAACTTTGCTGAGTAACACGACTTCATGGGGAAATTCGCAAACATCTGTGAGCAACCATTAGCATCCTGAATAAATCAAATGGTGTTACACTTCATCGAGGAATCAATCCCTTCGCGGGAATGTGGATCTTTGAACCAGGAATCCATCGGGAAGAACATAAAAACTTTTGCCTCCAGGAAATACTGACCTTAACAATAAAACCATATTGGAGATACTTCGACTGGGGAAAGCATATCGATGTAGATGCACTAAAATAGACGAATCCACTGGGAAATCTAATTCAGATACACAACTCCACTATTGAAACAAATATTCTTGTTTCAAAATGGCTCATTCGAGAACACATCTCTTGATGATTGTAACACGGTGGGAGAACTGACTTTGGATTGTTTTGCCTTTGGTCGTAAATATTGCGGATAGCAAGAGTCACCACCGACTTTTCTTTTATCCAATTAAGGGAAGGTGAAAAGAACAGGAAAAGATCTTCGTTAGATTCTGAGTACAGGAGTTGGTTATGAAAAGGGAAGGTATTAGCACCCTTTCCATCCGTAGTTATCTACGTGATCTTAATTGCTTTAGCTCACTTTAAATTGCTTTTTTGTGTGTTTGAAAATGTTTTTGAAAAGGCATTTCGCTTTGACTTCATAATGATTCACGCTGGAATGTATACGAAGTGTTTGGAAATGTTTCGTTTTGGAAAAGAACTTTGTAATGATTCACGCTGAAATGTATACAAAGTGTCTTGAAAAAGATTGTTTTTTGAAAGTGTGAGGTGTGAAAAGTATTTTGATTGAGCAAGCAATTAAAAGTCTATTACCTACTCGAAACGGTCGTTTCCGTGTTATTTTACTTTCCTTTAGAATAGCGTTATCCATACCGTTAGTTGGTAGGTAACACTATTCGTTGGATGTAAAGGGACATTCGAAAGGGACATCGGATGGTCATAGAAGGCAACTTGTAGGGACGATCATCACTTTTCGTAGGCAACAATCGAGGGACTAGATCATGTATTCGTAGGCAACAATTGGGGGTCATCGAGGGAGTATGATCTTTGATTCGAAGGGACTATGATGATATGTTTGTAGGCAACGGTGCTAGGATACCTCTACGTTCGAGGGACTTGACCATTTATTCGAAAGGCCACGAGAGAGATTACCCTAGGGGGTGCATGTGTGAAGAAAGTGTGTTGAATTCAGATAATTTATCTTGTGATTTGAGTTAGCTATGTTGATTTTATCTTGCCATACACGCCTAGTTACTAGCAGTTTATAGGTGCGGAAAGTAAATTGCGGAAATGTAAAGTGCGGAAAGTAAATCCTACGCTATTACATGGCTTTGGGGCAATTACATGATTGAGGAGTGCGGAAAGTAAAATTCTAATTAAACTATTACATCCCATGAGTAGTTACATAATATTGAAAAAAAGAATGCGAGAAAATAAATAGCTGAATAGAAAACTAATCCTAATATTTTTTGTTTTTTTTTTTTGAAATTGTGGAGAATAATCCTAAGTCTAATTGACTTTAATTAATTTTTAAGGAAAATATTAGTTAATTCTAATCCTAAATTAATTAATTAAAAATGAAGAAAAAAATTAGTGAAGTTGTCTAATTAATCCTAATTATTTAACCTAATTTACTAATTTTAATTAATTATGAAATTAGCGAAAATAATAAATATATGGAGAAGTAATGAGAAAAAACTGCAGAAGCGCTTCTAGAAGAAGCCATCCCGTGTCGGAGCCTGGGCACCTCAGATGAGGCACCCGTGTTGGAACTCCGGGTTTTTGAGGTGCCCAAATTGGAATTTCGGGTCACCGAGATGGATCCGTGTCGGAGCTCGGGCGTGGCGCCTATGATGGGATCCGTGTCGGAGCTGGACATGTTCCCGGCTCGGGGGATCCGTGGTTGGAACTTCCGGGTTTCGGCGGAGACCCGTGGTGGAGCGATGCCGACGTGGTTGACACTTCTGGTCGGAGGGATCCAAGCTAGAGCTCGGGGCATAACTTCTGGCAATTATGGGAACCTGCAAGGCAAAAAGAAAAATATTGCAAAAGGTGGGGTTTGAACCCACGACCTGATAGAGGGAGTGACATAGTGCGCGCAAGGTGAACCGTTGGGGCGGTGATACATCCATTCATCCTTCTGAACCCATAAATAGGTAAGGGTTAGAAACCTCGATCAAGCACCGAGCAAAGGTCCTATTGCCTTCTCCGATCGTGCTCAAATGCTAAAAACCTGAAAAATGCATGAAAACACAAAAAAGAATAATCCAAATCCACTAATTAAGATGCTGTGAATCTAATGGTGGCGTTTGTTTGTCCTGAAATAGGCTCTAACAGTAGGTATGAAGCTGCTCAGTTCATGAACCCTAACAATGGTGTTTCATGATTAAGCCATGGAAAGCTTGCTACGATTGATCTAACCTGCTCTAATAAACCTCAGGAACACATTAGAATGGTTAGTTTCGATTAAAACACAATAATAAGTAGAATGAAAATTCATGAAAAATATGCAAACGGAGATATTTATATGGCATAATTCAACGTGTTATGGCCATGTTTCTGGACATGTACTTACCCTACAATACTTCTGGAACATGTTGGAGTGCTTGGAATTGCTTGAAACTGGCTAGAAAACCAAACACGATGTTGCCAACTTTGTAAGAAATTTTTGAAATTTCTAGGGTTTGAGAGAGGCTAGGAGCACGTGTAAGGGTTGTCTAAAAATCCTCCTGAACTTGTAAGAAAGCCAAGTATTTATAGAGGAATGGAATTAGGTCAAGGCATTAAGAGAAAATATTCTCCTTGAATGGAGAATATTTGATTTGAAAAATTTTACAAAATCTTTCCAAATTTGCTCAATCTTCCCTCAATATTCTTGAACAAAATTGACAACTTGTAATGAGCTATCTTGGATCCCAACCCATGCAAATATCCAACCCATCTTGCCTTATCTTTTATTTTTGTATTTTATTTAAATAAATTTAAATTTAAGTTATTAAATTCAAAAATAAATAAATAAATAAATAAATTAGGTAAAGGGCATGGCTTGCTATATGGTGATCATGGATAATCTTATGATCAAGTTTAAATCACAAAATCTTAGGCCCATTTGGAAATTTTTGGCTTTTGCAATGTATTTCTCTCTATGCACCTCCTCAAAAATGCTCAACTTGCACAATTTGTATCTTGCTCAATTTTTGACATTTTTGGGTGTTCTTAGAATTTTTAGAAAGCTCAAGATGTCTTCTAAACATACCTTTTGGTTTCATCTTCATTGAAGTTTCCATGCTCATGAACACTTCTTTACAAAAAGTTGACTTTTTGTTGACTTTTAAAAAAGACATGTAATGTTTTGATACATAACTCCCAAATGAAGCATTTTCTGCCCAAGCTTGTGAGACATGAAGTTGTAGAGAATTGAATTCTCTATAAAATGAGCTGTGGTGGAAAAATTTCTAATAAAGTATGTGAAAGTTCTGCTTGGTCAAAGTTCTGTTGACTTTTGTCTGAAAAACCCTAATTTAGAAACTTTGACTTTTGATCAAATCTTGACTTTTCTTGAGGAATCATGATCAACCCTTGATCAAATGAAGAATATTACTTCGAAATATTGGTGTTGACCATGAAGTTTGACTGTATGTTAACCACAATTGACTTTTTGTCCAATACAGCTGATTTTCAACCATCTAAGCAATTGTTTAAGCAAACTTGACTTGTAAGGCTTGAAACTTGACATGGAGATTCTTTGAAGCATATGATGAGATATGATGACCACTTGAAGCATTGGATGTCCATCTTGACTTGAGAATGGCAAAACCCTAGTTTGGGTTGATTGCTTAGGAGAAGGTTTGTTTGGTCAACCCTTGTGGAATCCTTGAGTATAGATATGTGAAATGTCTTGAGAAGTGGGAGGGAAAATTTTGGGGTATAACATTTTCCCCTATTCAATCTTCTTGTACTGGAAGGGTTATATTGGCATGCTTGCCTTTCGTGACCTGAAAGTAGAAGATGATTGAACACTCGAGTGTTGTATGAAATAGGATCGTTAGTTGATGATATGCTGGAATGGGCTTATAGATGCCATTTGGAAAAGTTGTTGCTGGAGAGTGAGTCGTACGCTAGACTCTGTATTTTTCTTTTCAATAGGAGAAACATCGGAGATGGGCTTAAAGATGTCATCGGGAGAAACTGAGTCGTACGCTAGACTCTGTATGCGTCTTTGAATGAGGTTATTGGTATTGATTTTTAACCAAATATGCATCATTCTGAAGGTGGAGAGAAGTCGACAAGTAGTCGGAGATGGGCTTAAAGATGCCATTTGGGGCAACTGAGTCGTACGCTAGACTCTATAGTTGTTGTTGATGATAAGAGAGAGTCAGAATAAACCTTGTCCTAGCCATTCTTGAGGTAGATATTTGGCAGGAGATGTGGATAGCTTTCCCATCTTGCTTCGGGTGTTAATCCAATATCCGTTGCCTGGAGACAATTCGTGTAGTCTTTTAGATAGGTTTCCCGTCTTGTTTCGGGCATTAATCTTTGACCTTTCGTCTGGAAAATAGCTCTCATGGTCGTTCAGATAGTTCTCCCGTCTTGTTTCGGGTATTAATCTTGGACCTTTCGTCTGGAAAATAGCTTTCATGGTCGTTCAGATAGTTCTTCCGTCTTGTTTCGGGTATTAATCTTTGACCTTTCATTTGGAAAAATAGCTTTTACCTGTTGAGGAGATAAACTTTTGACAAGACATGGTTAGTCTTATGCATATTATGATGCATGCGAATGTATGGCAATATTATTATGATGCAAATTATATGAATATAGATGTATGAATGTGGATGTATTTCAAAATATATCCATCTTGAAGAATATGGGAATGTCCTGCTGGAGATTGATGCTCGCTTAGGGATAGGGTTGTCGCAAACCCTGATTCGGGGAATAGAGATGCTTTTGATTCCTCCGATGCACTACCTGACCAAGTTTCGAGTCTGGATGTTAATGTCAAGAATAGCAATATCAAGAGATACTCACCGGGGATCTGTAGATCCCGCGGTGGAATACCCGGTTACTGCTCGGAGACTGATGTAACGTGGCAAAGCTGACAAGAGTTGACGAGGCTCGAATAATCCTTTGAGGTGATGAATCTAAAGTTTGTTGAAACCTATGACTGGGGAATAAGAGAGATGTAGGTTCCTCCGATGCACTCTGGGGAATGATAATCATCGGGAGATACTCCACTAGGGATGAATATCTTTGTGCATAAGCCATACTGGGGGACGATGTGATATGGAATGACTTACTACTGCTTGGAGACTGATGTAACGTGGTAACTTGAGAAGGTATATAAGTTTGATAGGATCATCGCTCGGGGACTAAAGTGATGAAGTGAAGCACTGGAATACTTGCCGGGAGAAGATTAATACTGCCGCAGTAAGATTTATCTTGCGTGGAGATCGATGGCTCTGGGATTGTACTTGTGAAAGTAACTATATGAAAGTGACTCATGAGGGATGCATTGGTGACTTTAGTCGTCATCTCAATTCCTAAAGTTTGTAGTAATTAATTTTGTTCATTCGCTTTTCATATGTTCAGAATGTGTTTATCGTCAAATGCATATAACCATTCAAAGCAATCATTGGACTTTATGCAAAAACAATAAAATTAATGTTATAAAAGAGGACTTTGCATTAATTTTGAAAGGTGGCGATGGCCAGCTTTGTATACAAGAGACTAATAAGAATAAAAGCTATGCGTAAACAATCTCGCCGAGTTTCAACTATGCTATTGCTCATATATTTCGACTATCTCATCTCCTTGTGAGAAGGCGAATGAATTATTTCCGCCATTTGAACCTTGAATGTTGATAGTAGTGTAGCATGTAAGTAGGTGATCTGGACGAGACAAAGTCGTACGCTTAAATCCCTAATTTTTGCCTAGACCGCCCTTTCGGGTTTTCAGTCTACCGGGATACCCTTTTTTGCCCAAGCCGTCTTTTCAAGTTTTTGACTTGCCGGGTGTACACATTTTTTGTATATATCCTTAACTTTTTCCCGAACTTTTTGGTTCGCCAGGATGCCCTTATTTTTGCCTAGGCTACCGACCTAGCTGGTCTCGCTCATGTAGTATTTTTGACTATGTTTGCATTCGTGTTGGAAGTCTTCCATCCATGGTGCTAAGTATCATAGCTCCGCCGGAAAATACTGTTTTGACTACAAACGGTCCTTCATAGGTGGGAGTCCATTTGCCCCTGGGATCACCTTCTAGAAGGATGATGCACTTAACTACTAGATAACCGACTTGGTAGACTCGGTGCTTGACTTTCTTGTTGAATGCTCTGATCATTTGTTTCTGGTAGATCTGTCCATGGCAGATGGACGCGAGCCGTTTCTCGTCGATCAAGTTGATTTGGTCAAGGCGAGTCTGGATCCATTCATCTTCACCTAACTCTGCATCCTGGAGGACTCTGGTTGAGGGGATCTGAACCTCGATCAGGACTGCTTCCATGCCGTATACAAGAGAAAAGGGGGTTGCCCCTGTAGATGTTCATACTATAGTGCGGTAATTGTGGAGAGCAAATGGCAACATCTCATGCCAATCCTTGTAAGTCACTATCATCTTCCTCAGATGATCTTCTTGAGATTCTTGTTGGCGGCTTCCATCGCGCCATTCATTTTAGGCCGATATGGAGAAGAGTTGTGATGCTTAATCTTGAATTGCATGCAGAGTTCGGTGATCATTTTGTTGTTGAGATTAGTACCATTGTCTGTGATAATCCTTTCGGGGACGCCGTATCGGTAGATAAGATTATGCTTGATGAATCGAGCCACAACACTCTTGGTAACAGATGTGAAGGAGGCTGCTTCTACCCATTTGGTAAAGTAGTCAATGGCAACAAGGATGAAACGGTGCCCATTAGATGCGGTAGGTTTGATTTCTCCGATCATGTCAATGCCCCACATTGCGAAAGGCCAAGGAGCGGTCAAAACGTTCAATGGTACTGGAGGTACGTGCACTTTGTTCGCATATATCTGGCATTTATGACAAGACCGAGCATAGCGGTGACAATCAGCATCCATGGTGGACCAATACTAACATGTTCTCAAAATCTTCTTAGTCATTGTATGTCCACTGGAGTGGGTACCAAATGCGCCTTCGTGTAATTCTTCCATGATCCGTTCCGCTGTTTTCTGGTCCACACAGCGAAGTAAGCACAAATCGTGATTGCGCTTGTATAAGATGTCATATCGATAAAGAATTTGATGAATCTTCTTAAGAATTTCTTGTCATTGACAGATGCCCCTGCGGGATATTCCCGAGCCTCAAGATACCTCTTCACTTCGTCGAACCAAGGTTTCTCTTCTGTATCAAGTTCACAACAGTACGTTGGTTCGTCAAACTTTTCGATGATGATTTGGGGAGCTTCGTTGTCCCATCCGACTTTGAACATAGATGACATAGTAGCCCAATGCCCGCTAACCGATTCTCTTCTCGTGGAATGTGATCGAAAGTGATTTCTTCGAAGTAAGGGATTAGACTTAGAACATGCTCTCGATATGGGATGATCTTCGGATGCTTCGCACCCCACCGCCTTTAATCTGATCGATCACTAAAGTCGAGTCTCCATACACTTGCAAGAATTTGATTCTTAAGTCAATGGCGCTTTGATACCCATGATGCACGCTTCAGATTCAATCGTATTGTTGTGCAATCAAACAAAGTTCCGGCGGTGAAAGGCGTGTCTACCGCAGGAGACGAATGATGGCGCCAATGCCATTGCTGCAAGCGCTTGAGGCTCCATCAAAGACCATGGTCCATCGGGATCCTTGTTCATGTCCTTCGTTCGTCCTCGGTTCTTCATAATCGACTAGCAAAACATCTTCTTGGAAACTCGAACCGCATAGTCGATAGTCATTTACGACTGACGAGCCAAATGATCGCCACTACACTTCCTTTGATCGCTCGAGTAGTATATTGATGTCGATTTGGTCAAGATCATTTTCCATCTTGCTATTCTTCCGAGAGAGTGTTTCAAAATGTATTTTATCGGACCCATCTTATAGATCAACAAGGTAGTGTGAGTCAACATATACTATCTTAGTCATGAGCAATTAAGCCAAAGCGCTCAAGTTTTCTCGAGTTGTGAGTATCTTGTTTCACAAATGGTAAACTTTTTGCTAAGGTAGTATATTGCATACTCTTTTTGACCTATCATGTTGCCCCAACACAGACCCCATTGAGTTCTCTAATATTGTTAAGTACATGATAAGAGGTTTTCCTTTGACCGGTGGCATCGTGGATATGAGGATTTTGCGATACTTTGATTTTGTCAAAACTGCTTATAATCGTTGTTCCATTTCACCACTTGATCTTTCTTCAGTAACTTGAAGATTGGCTCACAAGTAGCGGTCAAATGTGCAATGAATCTGGCAATGTGGTTCACTCGTCCCAAGAAACCTCTGACTTATTTCTCCGCAAGGGGCAATCGGCATTTTTGATAGCTTGAACCTCATGGGTCAACTTCAATACCTTTACCACTGGCAACGAACCCCAAGAGTTTACCGGATCTGACTCCAAAGGTGCACTTGTTGGGATTAAGTCTTAGTTTGTACTTCTTCACTCTATCAAACGCTGCAAATGATTGAGATGTTCTTCTTCAGTCTGTGATCAAGCTATCATGTCGTCGACGTAGACCTCTATCTCGTGATGAATCATGTCATG
Source organism: Vicia sativa (assembly GCA_021764765.1). Lineage (NCBI taxonomy): Eukaryota > Viridiplantae > Streptophyta > Magnoliopsida > Fabales > Fabaceae > Vicia > Vicia sativa. The sequence continues at coordinate 29,506,347 of CM038793.1, read as the reverse complement.
GAACAAATCCACCATGGCACGTTGATATGTGGCGCCAGCGTTCTTCAAACCGAACGGCATGACTTTGTAGCAGAACGTGCCCCACGGTGTAACGAAAGTAGTCTTTTCCATGTCTTCAGGAGCCATTTTGATCTAGTTGTAACCGGAGAAACCATCCATGAAGGAGAAGACCTTATGTTTAGCGGTGTTGTCAACTAGAACATCAATATGAGGAAGTGGAAAATTGTCTTTCGGACTTGCTCTGTTCGGATGTCTGTAATCCACACACATCTGTACTTTACCATCTTTCTTATGTACCGTATCACGCTCAACCCATCAGGATAAGAAGTAATGGCTAGAAAACCAACATTGAACTGCTTTCATGACTTCGACTTGGATTTTCTTAGACATCTCAGCACATGCGATTTAACCTTTGCTTCAATGGAGAAAACCTTCCTCGCTCGAGTCGTGTACCACGATGTCAATGTTCAGACTCGGCATGTCTTCGTAGGACCAAGCAAAACCTCGATGTAGTCTCGTAGCATCCGACCAATCTCTTTGACAAGATTCTTAAGACCTATTCCTATCTTGATTTTTTTCTCTTCACAAGATTCTAAATTCACAACCTCGATCGCTTCTTCGGTGGTTGTATAACTTGTTCTTCCCGTAGTAGTCCGACAAGTTCTCCTCGAACCTCACCTTCGCCTTTGACTTGGTAGATCGGATTATCAAAGTCATATTTAGCAATAGCAAAGTCATATCAACAAGATTCGAGTGAATCGCAGCAGTATCACGTAGTGTGTAAGAACACATAGCTTTTGAAGGGGTAGTAAAGTAAAAGAAAAGAGAGTATTTAAATGCAAAAGTCCAACGATGCCCCGGGCAAGGCACTAGGCTTTTAAGTTTATTGTTCAAAGTGTAGAAAACGAAAAGCATAACAGAAAACAAAAAGCAATTACTCTTGTCTAAAGGAGATTGGCATGACGTGTTCGGTCTTCCAATTGTTGAGTTCGTCGTCTGGAGTTGGGAAGATCCAGTCGCTGATGTCGAAGTCACTGTCGTTGTTTTCTATGGTATGGACTCCATTCTTGCTGATGTGGAAAGGAAGTTTGTCGGCACGTTCGCGGCGTATTATCTTCTGACCTTCGATGGTGAAGCCTAAACCAGTCTTGTCAGATTTAAAAGGAAGATCAGGGATCTGACCCCAAACAGTATGACCTCCTTCTTCAACTGCAGCTTTGGCGTCCTTCAATGAGGCTATTCTTGGCGTAGTTTTAGTATCTTCGGAGTAAGGGGAGTCACTGTGTATGACTTGAACTGCCTCGAAAGCTTGACAGGAGTTTCAAGAATTCACCTTCCATTTCGAGGTATGGAATGACTACGATGGCTTACCATGTATTCTTCCTCACCGTGACACGGAACAATCTCCCTTTGTTGGGTACTTCACCTCGATTCAAGGTAGAAATACTGCCCCCATGTATCCAAGGGCCCAAGTAGTAAGAGTAAGTTGACGGATGTCCATGACGAAGAAAGTAGAGTCAAAAGTCTGGGAGCCGACTTTAACAAGCAGGATGAGCTCTCCAAGCACCGTTCGTTTAGAACCATCAAAAGCTCTTACAATTTTGCGTTGGGCTTTAAGACCACCTTCAACATCAAGTCGGTCGAAAGCACTTTTGGTAGGATATTTAGAGCAGAACCAGTATCCACCAATACATGAGACAATGTAGTGCCCTTGCATTCAATGGAGATGTGCAAGGCTTTGTTGTGTTTCCTTCCGACAGGGGTTAAGTCAGCATCAGAGAAACCCAAACCGTTGTTGACAATCAGGATAGCAATACATCCTTCAAATTGATCAGCAGTAGTGTTTACGGTATGTGAGCATTCTTCAGAAACTTCACTAAGGCTTTAGCATGCGCCTCAGAGCACAATAGTAGAGCTAGGATGGATATCTTGGATGGAGTTTGTCCAAACTGTTCCACAACATTGTAGTCGCTCTTCTTGATGATCTTCTGAATTTTCTCCATTTCTGGCTTGGAGGTGTCTTCAGCGACTTTCTTAGGTAATTTTGTATGAGCAGGATGAGTTACTGGTCCTTTCCCTCTAGCTTCGGGAATTGATTCGATAGCTGGAATACGAGTTGGAGTTGCAGTGTCTTTTGGAGGAGAGATCTCTGGAGAAAATACTCTTCCTGTTCTAGTTACTTTGCTTGATCCGGTGATGTTGTCGATGTCACGATGGGAAGCTTCAACTGCAATATCTTCAATGGTCAGAGGTTCTTGCTTGACGCCATGATAGTAAATTTCGGCTCCATAATTCCATGGTATAGTTTTGTCATAGGAATATGGAATTGGTCTGGGAGAAGTAATGATGAGAGGTGCCACTCTAGGCGCAGGATCGGCAGAGGAGATCCTTATTGTGTTCACATCAGCATAGTCTTCTGGTAAATCATCTCCCCATCTGGTTGCCTTGACATCTTCAATAGGAATTTTGTAGCTTTCAAGAGTGGTGTACTTCACCATGAAATCAAACTTTCCACTTGGATGCCCCAAGGTATTCCAAACTTTTGGTAAGGCTTCGTCTTAGATCTTCAGATTTTTAGGAATGTCTTTGCACAGGTTCTCCACAGATGGAGGCTTCAGAAATAGTACTTCACAATTGTCCAACATGCGTTGAATACGCCTTCTCAACCAAGCACATCCGTCAGATGCAGATGCACATCAACGGCAATCATCCGGGCATCCTGGAAATACACCGGCTTGCAACAAGTCTTTCTTGACACCATCGTAGGGATAGTCATTGTTCACATCATACACATAGTAGTCTTCGTCAATAGCATTGGAACTTTTACCGTGTTTAGGCATTGTTGCATTGATTATATTCGGAGTTTCGACAAAAGGGTCAAATTCAATTTCCTTGGCTTCAACCATGTCTTGAATCTTGTTCTTTAGAGCCCAACAGTTGTCGGTGTCGTGCCCTAGGCTGTTGGAGTGGTATACAAACTTTGCATTAGGATTATATTTTGAAGAGGAAGTGTTGACGTGTTGAGGAGGATCCCTCAAAGTAATCAGCTATGCTTTCAACATATGTTACGATGCTTGTGGACAATGGCATGTCGATCTTCAGAACACCTTCGTATGCTGCTCGTTACGCTGTGTTGTCTCACCGAGGTTCGCCGGTGTAGGATTGAGATCACAACCGCCCTCTGCATTGAGTACCGCTTTGACACGGATTTTCCGACCATACACAAGATTAGCTTCTTTCTTACCAAAAGATCTCTCTTCAAGATTGAAGATGACTCCACCGAATCTTTCCGCCTTGATTCCAACTCGACACGCTCTCCCTCAAGACAAATGAACTGGCCAAAGAGTTCCCAATCGATGATGAAGAATGGGCCTGCTGCTGTTCCCATAAACATATCAACCAACTCTCTATCGACAAGGGTGGTTGAACTCACCGCTAGATCTCTATTTTTAGCATATTCTTTAAACTTCTCGTCACGACCATAGACATGCTTTGTAGTTGCATGCGTGGGTGCCAATTCAAGATTGTAATCGTATCGTTGTATAAAGCATATGCTAAGTCATTCCATGTATGAACGTGGGTATTCTAGTCGATAATACCACTGAACCGAGTTCCGACAAACTCTTGGAAGAAATGGATCCATAGCTTCCTGCCTTCAAGCGAGGATGGATCTTATGAACATAGACTTCAAGTGTAGTTTTGGACAAGAGATGCCATCATACTTGGCAAAGGTAGGAACTTTGAACCTTCGGGAATTACCACACTGTGAACGAGACTTAGATCATCAAAATTCAGTTTGACATTTTCGGATTTTCCACAAAGATTCGACGGTCTTCGAGTTGCTTGTATTTGTCGTCATCGAGGATAACGCTCACTGTGTAGTCTTCATCTCTGCTGCACTCCATGATGGCTTCCTTCATCGCTCTTGACACTTCCATCGGCCACCACTTTTGTCCGAGATTTCTACCCTATCGACCACCGGCCACGCCTGTGATTCCTTCCCACGAGGACACGGATGGTCTTCTTCTTCGCTGATTTCTTCAGATCCTTCCGCCTTGGACTAAGTCGTTGAACATCTCCTAGAATCGAGCATTCGAGCTCGGAGATCTTTGATTCTGCTCAAGAGCCTATCAAATAAACAATAGAGAATAAGAAACCGGCCTTCAATGTACCATATGAAATGTTATGCCATGATATGCGATGTTTATGTAATGCAATGCAATGTTTTCATGACCTTAGGAATTTAAATTTGTTAAACAAGCATGAACAAATTTTTATTAGTTTCTTTTTCTTTCTTTAGGTATACAAGATAGTTTTCAAAAATAAACGGAAAATTCCTAAAGCTCTAAGTCTCCCATGGGCGCTTCCTCTAGGTGTTGGAGTAGGTGTCGATGTTTCGCTCCTCGTGAAGTAGCTTTGTCAACCCTAGTACCTTCTTCTCGCTTGCATAGCACTGAGCTTCGAATGTATCCCTTTCTTCTTTAAGCTGAATCCAGGATCTCTTCAAGTCTTCTGAATCAGTAGGCATATCGGGACGGAGAACAGATAGGTTCGTCACCTATAGCAACAGGTTCCTTGATCACTGGTAGAACGGGCGGAAATGGCATCATGAGGTTTTGAGCTCGAGCTCGCACCCATTTAAGGTAAGGTTCCCAAGGAATGGAATTTTTGTGTCCCAAAGTCTTGGTATCAGTCTTCTTTACCATGCCCCAAGCGTGCATAAATTTTTGAGGATCGTGGTTGTAATCGAACACAATGTCTTGGAGAAGCATGTCATGAGGACCATCTCTTCGAGCATAACCAAACTGGCGTAGAGCTAAAGAAGGATTGTAAGTGATACCTCCCCTTATGCCAAGGAGTGGTACGTTAGGGAACTCTCCACAACGCTCAATGAAAGTGAAGTCCTTTTGAGGAAAAAGACACCAACGGATATCTGAATGAGAGAGTGACATTAGCCTTTGAGACCACTTCAATCTTTGCTCGTTCTTGACCACTGATTGAGGAAGGTGCGAAATAAACCACCTGGAAAGAAACGGTATGCAACACATGAGAGTTCCTTGTCATTTGATGGTACGAGTGTGGAGAGAATACAGAATGTCCCCAAGTAAGGTAGGCACAGGATTACGAGTGAGGAATATCTTGATGGCGCTCACGTCTATGAACTGATCTGATTAGGAAATAGCACCAAACCATAGATTAGCAAGGCCAAAACATCTTCGAACGCATGGAAACTCATAGCTTTGAGGAATTCTTGAGCTTTTTTTATCAAAAACTTAGCAAGCAAACCCTTAACTCCGCTTCTTGTTTCCCAATTGGCTTCAATGTCTGATCGCTTTAGATGTAACACTGATGCAATGTCTTCGCATTTTGAGCTTTTTCTCAACCGCTAAATGGCATATGATCAAAGATAGGTATCCCAAGTAGCTTAGATAACTCTTCCAATGTAGGTACCAATTGATAATCTGGGAATGTAAAGCAGTGATGTTTCGGATCAAAGAACTGGAATAAAACGCGCATCATATCTTCTTTAAAACCGGAGATAACCAAGTCAAGCAGATAACCATGTCTTTTGATGAACTGAGCATGATCGGGAAGTTCTGAAACCAATTCTTTGAGTTGAGAAGGTATACCCATGAAGTTGATTCGGATAGTCTTTCTGGAAACCATAGTCCTACAAAACAAAGCAAAGATAAATTCCTAGGTCCTTGAAATAGTTAGAAATGATATGATGATGCGATGTTATGATGTCATGATTAGGAAAATAGCAAGCACAAGCAAATCACACAACAACCCTAGGTTTAAGGCTTGCATGAGGTATAGGTGACTACCCTACCAAAGTTTGAGTGGGTTCATCCTGTCCTATAATAGTAACCGGGTTCTAGGAATCTCATATCATTGATCTTTCTTGTAGGCTTTATTTCAATACGACTACCAAGTGGACGACCAAAACATCCCGAAATTCGTATCTTAATGAGCGTAGCATCGAGTATCAACCAACCTCAGTCTACACCGAAGTCGGCCATCTCACTACCTTCTAATGGCCAAGATGGGTCAATTAGGGTTCTAGAAGTTGAGTTAGTGCTGATGACACCACGCAGACGCCAAATACTTTCCTTAACTAGACATGACGAGCATCGGGGCATCCAAAGTGTCGCACTAACATAGCCATCATGTTGACCGTTTCGGTATACGCCTAACGGTCGCGATGATTTATTGCTACTTACCTAAGGAAACCTGGATCCGGGTGTAGGATCCCCCACAAGTATAGTACCCAAGCATCCCTTAAAAGTAAAGCATACTAATCAAGTAATTTTGAGTGATCTAAAGACCCTAAGGTAAACTCTCTTTATTAGATTTATTTTCCCAGCAGAGTCTCCAGTTCTGTAACACGGTGGGAGAACTGATTTTGGATTGCTTGCGTTGTCGAAATGTCATGGATAGCAAGAGTCGCCACCGACTTTTCTTTTATCCAATTAAGGGAAGGTGAAACGAACAGGAAAAGACCTTCGTTAGATTCTGAGTACGGGAGTTGGTTATGAAAAGGGAAGGTATTAGCACCCTTTCTATCCGTAGTTATCTACGGGCTCTTAATTGCTTTAGCTCACTTTAAATTGCTTTTTTTGTGTGTTTGAAAATGTTTTTGAAAGGCATTTTGACTTCGTAATGATTCACGCGGAATGTATACGAAGTGTTTGGAAATGTTTCGCTTTGAAAAGAACTTTGTAATGATTCATGCTAAATGTATACAAAGTGTCTTGAAAAGATTTTTTTTAAAGTATGAGTGTGAAAAGTATTTTGATTGAGCAAGCAATTAAAAGTCTATTACCTACTCAAGACGGTCGCTCCGTTATTTTACTTTCCTTTAGAATAGCTCTATACATACCATTAGTTGGTAGGTAACACTATTCTTTGGATGTAAAGGGACATTTGAAAGGGACATCGGATGGTCATAGAAGACAACTTGTAGGAGTATCCTAGCACATTCATAGGGACGATCATCACTTTTTGTAGGCAACAATCGAGGGACTGGATCATGTATTCATAGCCAACAATCGAGGGTCATCGACGGACTATGATCTTTGATTCGAAGGGACTATGATGATATGTTTGTAGGCAACGGTGCGAGGATACTGTAATACGGTGAACTGACTTTTTAGGATTTTGTATCGCAAATGTGCAGATAGCAAGAGTCGCCACCGACTTTTATTTTTATCCAATTAATGGAAGGTAAAAGTAATGTAAAAGACCTTCGTTAGATTCTCGAAGTTCGGGAGAATGGTTATGAAAAGGGAAGGTATTAGCACCCTTTCCATCCGTAGTTATCTACGGCTCTTAGTCGCTCTAGATCACTTTTAAAATTGCTTTCTCGTGGTGTTTGACAAAAATGTTTTGAAAAGGAATTTCGCTTTGACTTTGTAATGACTCATGAGTATATACAAAGTGTTCGGAAATGTTTTGTTTTGAAAAGGAATTGAATTTTGACAAAAGTGTGAGGTGTGAAAAGTATTTTGTTTGAGCAAGCAACTAAAAGACTTATTACCCACCTCGTAATTGGTCGCTTTGCTTTTACGCCCTTTAGAATAAGCCACCATTAGTTAGTAGGTAGCTCCATTCTGGATGTGCGGACATTCTGGGGACATCGATGGTCATAAGGCAACTCAGGAAGTATCCTAGCACATTCTAGGACTATCATCATTTTCGAGGCGACAATCGAGGGTCAAGATCATGCATCGGAAGCGACATCGTGGGTCTTATGATCTTTGTATCGAAGGGACTATGATGATTTGTTTTGAAGGCAACTGTAGAATACCCTACGCTCGAGGGACATGACCATTTTGAATTCGCAAAGGCAACGAGAGAATTACCCTAAGGTGCAAAGAATGTGTTGATTTTATATTTTATCTTGAAAATTAGTGGGCTAAGTTCATTATTATCTGCCATACACGCCTAGTTACTAGCAATTGATAGAGTGAAAGTAAAATTATGAAAGTAAAGATGCGAAAGGTAATCCTACGCTATTACAAGGCTTTCAAGTATACATAATTTAAACTCATGGAAAATAAAACCTAATTTAAACTATTACATCCCATGAAAGCTACATTATTGAAAAATAAAATGATAAAGAAAGAATCGTCTGAATCGGAACAACCTGTAAAAGAATGAGACTCGGAAAATACGAGATGAATCGAACAAGAGAAAAATGTTAGTAAAAATGCAAATTTTTATATGAGAAAAATATTACATGCTGGAAATAATATAAATATGCTAAGATAATTTTTTGGGATTTTTTAGATGCATTTTAATAATTAAAAATGAATTAAAAGCGATTTAAATGCAAAATTATAAATAAAAATAAATATGCATGCAAAATTGTATTTTTTAATTTTATAAATTAAATAAAGATTTTCAAAACAAATGCAAAAAGAAAATTAATTTTTGATATTTTTAATGCGTAAATAAAATGTGAAAAGAATTAAAATAATGCAAAATATTAAAATATGAAAAATATGAAGATATGCAAGTTTTGAAAAAGGGAATGCAAAACTGGTGCTAGCAGGATTCGAACTGGGGACATGTGAGAGGATCCAGGAACATTGAATGCCTTAACCACTAGGCCACGTTGCATTTGATGTTCAAATTCAAAATCAAATCAATACGAAGGTAAACGTGTCACCGATTAATTCAAACCCAACACCGTGGACCCCATGTAACGAGTGTTTAACCGAGCGAGCCAAACTTCCACGCTGCAATTCAACTTTCAACGCCGAGCCGAGCTAGGTCTTGGCCATCTTCTCCGATGCCTTCAACCTAAAACCGCAAAACGCATCATTCAAAGTGAAACAAAACCCAGATCGACTAATTCGATCCTTAAGCACGATGGTGCATCTTTCGCCCCGAACGGCTCGAACTCGTGTTTCAAACTCACACCTAAAACCCTAACAATGGCATGCTTGGATTTCTACGGAAACTTTCATGTAATGCATCAAACATAATCTAATGAATACCTCGACACAAACAAGTACATGAAAACGATTAATAATGCATGGAATTTCAAAATCGAATTTGCAAAAGTAGCAAACCTAAGGAGAGAGATGGCGTTCAAGGGCCGGCTTCGAGCAAGGGATGTTTCTTACTCCCGGGAACCTCCCGAGCACGATGGAATGGTCAATCGTTCGAAACTCACGGAATTGGAATTGATTTTTCAAGTTTTGAAAAATTTGGCAAAATAAGGGACTCTCTTGGCTAGGTTTCGTGTTTGTGGTCGGTCAGCGTTTGGTATTTATAGAAGAGATTTGAGAAAAAATCAAAAAAAGATCGATCCTTGATCAGGTAATATTTTCCATTTAAAACAAATCAAATTTCCTTAAAACTTGATTTTTTTCCTTCCATATGCTTGCTATCACGAATTTGGTAAGGATTATGGGCTTTCTTGGACTTCAAGGAAAATATAAATCCCATCTTTTCAAAATACTTAATTTTATTTTATATAATTTATTTTTGAATTAAATGTTATAAAATTCAAATATAAATCATAAAATAGAAAATACCAAGGCCAAGCATTTATGGGTCAAGAATAATGTCATGAACAAGTTTGATCAAAAGATTATAGGCCCATTTGGAAAATTTTGCATTTTGACCAAAATGTCCTTTTGTGCAATCGTTCAAAATTTCCCAACTTCTAATAGTGTATCTTGCTCAATTTTCCACATTTTTGAGTGTTCTTGGACTTTTGAAAGCTCTAAGATTCCTCTAACCAACCTTTTGGTCTCATCTCAATTGAGTTTCCATGCTCAATATATCTTCAAAACAAAAAGTTGACTTTTGTTGACTTTGAAAATGACATGTAATGTTTCGAGTTATACCTCTCAAATGAAGCATTTTTGGACATTCTTGTGAGACATGATGTTGTAGAGAATTGAATTTCCTTCAAAACAAGAGGTGGTGGAAAAATTTCGAGAAAGTATGAGAAAGTTATGATCACCAAAGTTTAGTTGACTTTTCACCTAAACCCTAATTTAGAAAGTTCGACTTTCGAGCAAATCTTGAGTTTTCTTGATGAATCATGATCAAACCTTGATCAAATGATGAATGTAACTTCAAAATGAGGATGTTGACCAAAAATTATGAAGTTTGACAGTATGTTGACCATGCTTGACTTTTTGTCCAATACAACCGATTTTCAACCATCCGAGCAATTGTCTAAGGAACTTGATCAGGAAGCTCAAACTTGACATGGAGAATATTTGAAGCATATGAGGAGGCATGAAGACCATTTGAGATGTTGGAAGTCCATCTTGTCTTGAGAGATACCAAACCCTAATTTGGGTCGATTGTCTCAGAGAGAGTTTGTCCGATCAACTCTCGAGGAATCCTCGAGCATAGATGTATGAAATCTCGAGTAGATGGAGGGCAATTTGGGGTATGACCCTGCTCAATCTTCTTGTACTGAGGGTTAGATTGACACGCTTGTCTTCGTGACCGGAGGTAGAAGATGATTGAACACCGAGTACACCCGAAAATTTGCACCGTCTGGACGATGCGGAACGGGCTTACGATGCCATCTGATATTACTGAGATGAGTCGACGCTAGACTCGAGAATGTCGATAGAGAATTGACGGGATGGGCTTAAGATGTCATCCGAAAGATCGATGCTGGGAGTGAGCCGACGCCAGCTCGTAATCGCTTTTGAAAGTACTGAGACGGGCTTAAGATGCCATCCGGAGGGAGTCATACGTTAGACTTCGTGTTCATTTTTGAATGAAGTTATTGGTTTGCATTGATTTTAACCATATATGCAGATTCTGAAAGTGAAGCATGTTGACAAATAGCTCTGAGACGGGCTTAAGATGTCATCCAAGGCAACCGAGTCGACGCTAGATCAGAGTTGCTGCTGATAATCGGAATCGTAATAAATCTTCGGCCGATTACTTGAGGGAGATCAGTAGTTGGCAAAATGTGGATAGCTTCCTCACAGCATCGGGTGTCGATCTATTGTCTCATCTGAGGATAACCGAGGCGGCCTTCTGATAGTTTTCCGCTTCTGTGGCTTAATCCTCGACCACCTTGAGGACAACCAAGGCGGTCTTTCGATAGTTTTCCACGATTCGGGCTTAATCCTCGACCTGCTTTTAAGGATCACACTGCTTTTGAGAAAACAAGAGGAACTTTGATAGAATATTGGTTAGTTTTATGCTAAGTATGATGTACGACAAGGTATATGAAATGACATATGCATGAATTATGACTTTACGAGTAATGTATGAATGATGTCGTGGATATTTCAAAACATATCCATCTTGAAGAAGATGCGGATGCTCTGCTTGAGGATTCTCGACTCGCTTGGGATCAATAGTGAGATCCCCTTTGAAAGAGAAGAAAGATATCCGGATTCCTCCGATGCACTATCCGACCAAGTCTGGGCCTAGATATTATTGAGGAAGGTGAGATTTGAGAAGCTCGCTGTTGAGATCTCACATATGACCCCACCGAGAACCCGGGAGGCGATCCATCGGGGACCTTGATGTAGATCCCGCCGAGGAAATTTAGGAGGCGCCCATCGGGACTCGAGTGAGATCTCACCGGAGAGCATTTGATAGTTGCTCGGAACCCGTTAGAAGAGTCTGAACTGCTGTAATCCCAGCCGGGAATGAAGATGAAGTTTTCCGATGCACTATCCGACCAAGTTTCGTCCGATACCGCTACCGGGGAAAAGGAAAGTGGTCGAGAATACCACTGGGATAAATACCTTTGATCGGGGTAGGTGTTACTACTGAGACCGATGTAACTTTACTTAGTCGAGTGGAATTGCAGCTCGTGGATTCCCTTTGCTCACTGGGAAGTCAGGTTGTGAGTGACACCTTTGCGGTGGATCATGCTCGTGGAGGAACGCGGTGACTTTCGTCATTCCAATTCCCGGAGCCTCAGTAAGTACTTTTGTATGTTCACTTTCGTATGTTTGTGATTAGATTCTTATTGTCAAACGCGATAGTCATTCAAAGCAAACGTTGGACTTATTGCAAACAACAATGCTATAAATTGTAAAGAGAAAGAAGCTTATGCTTATTTGAAAGGTATGGATGGCAAGTTGTTTATACACAAGAAAAGTAAAAAGCTATGCGAAACAATCTCTTAAGTTCCAACTATGCTAGTACTCATATATTTCGACTATCTCATCTCCTTGTCGTGAGAAAGTGAGTAGATCGATCTTCGCCATTTGAACCTTGAATGCCGATAGTAGTCCGGAAGCAGTGATCCGAAGAGACATAGTCGCACGCTTAAATCCCTAACTTTGCCTAGACCGCCTTTCTAAGTTTTCACCACCGATACCTTGCCCAAGCCGCTTTTCGTGTTTTCGACTGCCGGTGTACATGTTTTGTATATCCTTAACTTTGCCCGAACCTTTGGTTCGCCAGATGCCCTTATTTTTGCCTAGGTTCATCGACCTAGCGGGTCTCGTATGCGTAGTATTTTTGACTATGTCTCTGCTCATGTGGGAAGTCTTCACCGTCCATGGTGCTAAGTATCATAGTCTCACGGAAAACACTGCTTGACTACAAATGGTCCCTCGAGGTGGGAGTCCATTTGCCCCTGGATCACCAGGAAGAATGATGCGCTGACCACTAGATCACCGACTGATAGACTCTGCTTCGACCTTCTTGTTAAATGCTCTAATCATTCGCTTCGATAGATCGTCCATGGAAGATGGACGCAAATCATTTCTCAATCAAATTAGTCTGGTCAAGGCGGGTCTAGACCCAATCGCTTCGCTTAACTCCTGCCCGGAGGACTCGTCGAGGTATCTCGAACCTCGATGGGTAAGACGGCCCATACAGATACTAGAGAGGGGTCCCTGATGTTCATGTCAGAAAAGTGTAACCATGAAGAGCAATGGTAACATCTCATGCCAATCCTTGTAAGTTACCGTCATCTTCAGATAATCTTCTTAATGTTCTTATTGGCGGCTTCCATCGCGCCTGCTCATCTTAGGCCGATATGGAGAAGAATTGTGATGCTTGATCTTGAATCGCGTGAGTTCGGATCATCTTATTGTTGAGATTGAGCCATTATCCGTGATAATCCTTTCGGGAATGCCATATCGATGATAAGATTATGTTTGATGAGTCGAGCCACAACATTCTTAGTAAAGATGCTAACGAGGTCAGCTTCTACCCACTTGGTGAAATAGTCAATTGCCACAAGGATGAAATGATGTCCATTGGAAGTCGTGGGCTCGATTCGATCATGTCAATGCCCCACATTGCAAATGGACAAGGAGTCGTTAGAACATTCTGAGGTATCGAGGTACGTGTACTTTGTCGGACATATCCGCACTTGTGACAAGATCGAGCATAGCGGTGACAATCGCCCCATGGTGGACCAATAATAACCCGCTCTCAAAATCTTCTTAGCCATGGTGTGTCCACCAGAGTACCAAATGCCTTCGTAACTCTTCCATGATACGCATTGCTTTCGTCTACGCAGCGGAGTAAACACAAGTCATGGTTGGCTTGTATAAGATGTCGTGTGAGAAAGAATTTGGAAGCTAATCTTCTCATGAACTTTATCATTAATGATGCCTCATGGATATTCCCGAGCCTCAAGATACCTCTTCACATCGTAGTACCAAGGCTCTCTTCCGTATTAAGCTCATAACAATACGCCGTTCATCAAACCTTTCAATGATGATCCGGGGAGCCTCGTTGTCCCATCTCGACCTGAACATAGACGATATAGTGGCTAATGCGCTCGCCAACCGATTCTCTTCTCGTGGAATGTGATCAGTAATCTCTTCAAGTAGGGATCAAACTCGTAACATGCTCGATACGAACGAGGTTCGGATGCTTCGATCCCACTCGCCTTAACTGATCGATTACTAAAGTCGAGTCTCCATATACTTGCAAGAACTTGATTCTTAAGTCAATAGCAGCTTTGATACCCATGATGCACGCCTCATATTCGCCATGTTGTTCGTGTAACCAAACATAATCGCGTGAAAGGCGGTGTCCGTCATAGGGATATAATGATGGCGCCAATGCCATTACCAAGTGCGTTGAGGCTCCATCAAACACCATGGTCCATCGATCCTTGTTCGTGTCCTTCGTCTGGGCCTCGGTTCTTCGTAATCAGAATTAGCAAAACATCTTCATCTCGAAATTAACCGCATAGATCGATAGTCATCTACGGCTTGATGAGCCAAATGATCGGCTACTACACTTCCTTTGATCGCTTTCGAGAAGTGTACCGATGTCATACTTGGTCAGATCATTTGCCATCTTGCTATTCTTCCCGAGAGCTGGTTTCTCAAATATGTATTTTATTGATCCATCTTAAAATCAACAAGGTAGTGTGAGTCAACATATACTGCCTTAGTCGGCGAGCAGCCCAAGTTAAAGCGTTGCAAGTTTTCTCGAGTTGAGTATCTTGTTTCACACCGGTAAACTTTTGCTAAGGTAGTATATTGCATGCTCTTTTCAACTGACTCGCCATGTTGCCCCAATACACACCCCATTGAGTTCTCTAATCGCGTACATGATGAGGTCTTCTTCGGCAGTGCATCGTGATAGAGGATTCAGAGGTACCCTTGATTTTGTCAAAAGCGATCCGCAATCGCCGCTCCATTCCACTACTTGATCTTTCTTAAGTAACTTGAAGATTGGCTCACAAGTAGCGCTAGTGTGCAATGAATCTGCAATGTAATTTAATCGCCCAAGAAACCTCCGACTTCCTTCTCATACCGGCATCTCTTGAATGGCTCTAACCTCAGGGTCAACCTCAATACCTTTCCACTAACAACAAACCCTAAGAGTTTTCCTGATCCGACTCAAAGGTGCACTTGTTGGGATTCGGCCTCAACAGACTTCTTCAACCTCCGAATGCTTCAGAATCGATCTAGATGTTCTTCTTCGGTCCGGAGCGAGCCATCATGTCGCCGACGAGACCTCTATCTCGTGATGAATCATGTCATGAAACAATGTCACCATAGCACGATAAGTGGCGCCTGCTCTTCATCGAAGCATAACCTTGTAGCAGAAAGTGCCCCACCTGTAACAAAAGTAGTCTTCCATGTCTTCGGAGCCATTTTGATCCGATTGTAACCGAGAAACCATCCATGAAGGAGAAAACCTAGGCCGAGCGGTGTTGTCAACCGTAACATCAATACGAGGAAGTGGAAAGTCATCTTCTGACTTGCTTTGTTCAAATCAGAATCCACACACATTCGCATCTTACCATCCTTCTTAGGTACGGGTACCACATTTGCAACCCATCGTGGATAAGAAGTAACATTAAGAAACCCGCATTGAATCGCTTCATGACTTCGCTTTGATTTTCTCTCGACATCTCAGACGACGCGATTTAACCTGTTTCAATCGAGAAAACCTTTTGCTCGCAATCGTGCACCACAATATCAATGTCTAAACCTCGCATGTCTTCGTATGACCAAGCAAAACCTCAATGTAGTCTCGAGCATCCGAACCAACCTTTCTTTAACACCGCTCAAGACCCGCTCCTATCTTGATCTCTTTTTCTGCCTTCGTCAAGACTCCAAATTCACAACCTCAACTTGCTCTTCGGTGGTCAGATAACTTGCTCTTCTCTTGTAGCAACCGCAAGTTCTCCTCGCACTTCACAATCTTCCTCACCTTCGCCTCGGCTTGGTAGATCGGATTATCAAGTCATATTTAGCACTAGCATAGTCATATTAACTAGATTCTGAGTGATTCTCGCAGTTGTATCACGTGTGTAAGAACACATAGCCTTTGAAGGGGTGATAAAGTAAAAGAAAGAAAACAAACAATTGAATGCAAAAGTCCAACGAATTTATTGAATGAAATGCGCAAACAATGATAATAACCTCGCAAACGAGCCATGATGCCCTGCAAGGCACTAGGCTTTCAAAGTTTATTGTTCAAAACATAAAGAAATACGAAAAGCAAAACAAAATAAGAGCAATTACTCCCGACTAAAGGAGATTGAATGACGCCTTCGGCCTTCCAATTGTCGAGCCCTTTATCCGAGTCGAAGATCCACTTACGATGTCGGCCGTTGTCGCCGCCTTCTATAGCATGGATTCCACTTTGGCTGATGCGGAAAGGAAGTTGGTCGGCACGCCATGCGATCATCTTCCGACCTCGATGGTGAAGCCTAAACCACCTTGTCAAATTTGAAAGGAAGATCATGAGCTGGCCCCAAATAGTACTACCTTCTTCAACAAAGCAACTGAGCATCTTCAATGAGGCCATTCTAGGCGGAGCTTGTGAACTCAGAGGACATGAGAGTCAACAGCATGACTGGTATTGTTTCAAAAGCTTGACAGGAGTCTCAAGAATTCTCCTTCCATCTCGAGGTATCGAATGATTGAGATGACCCACCATACTCTTCTTCACCACATACCGTGACAACCTTCCTTCACCGGTACTTCTCGATGCAAGGTAGAGGTACCGCCCCATGTATCCAAGCGTCCGAGTAGACAAGAGTAAGCGGACGGATGTCCATGACAAAGAAGGTGGATTCAAAAGTATGGGAACCGACTTTAACAGCAGAGTGAGTTTCCAAGCATCGCTCGCTTGAACCATCAAAAGCTCTCACGATTATGTCACCGGGTCTCGTAATCCAACCCTTCGACATCAAGTCGATCAAAAGCGTAAGATATTCGTGAGCGTAATCGTATCAACCAAAACATGAGACAGGTAACGCCTTGCATTCAATGTAGATGTGCAAGGCTTTGTTGTGTTTCTTTCCTAGGAGTCAAATCAAGATCGTAGAAGCCTAGGCCGTTGTTGGCAGCTGTGTTAGCAATACAAACTTCGAATTGGGGTGGTAGGTCTTGGGCACATGAGCATTCTTCGAAACTTCACCAAGGCATTAGCACGAGCCCTGAGCACAAGAGCAGAGCGAGCATGGAAATCTGGACTGAGTCTGTCCCAATTGTTCCACAACATTGTAGTCACTCTTCTTGATAATCTTCATAATTTCCTCCATTTCTTGTTTGATGTGTCTTCGAACTTCCTGTACTTCCGGCCGAGCAGGTGATAGTCACCGGTTCTTTCCTCTAGCTTGGGGAATGGATTGAATAGCCGGAATGCGAGTTGAGTCGCGTGTCTTTGGACGAGAGATATCCGGAGAGGATACCCTTCCTGCTCGTCACCTTACTAGATCCGTGATGTTGTCAATGTCGAATGGTAGTTTCAATCGTAAGATCTTCAACGGTCGTAGGGTCTTGCTTGACGCCATGATAGTAAACATCACCCATAATTCCAAGGAATAGCTTTATCGAGGAATATGGCATCGGTCTGGAGAGGTAATAATGAGAGGTGCCACTCTAGGCAATCGGATCACAGAGGAAATCCTTATTGTGTTAACATCAAGATAGTCTTCTGGGAAATCACACCCATCCCTTTAACATCTTCAATAGGAATCTTGTAGCTCTCGTGAACAAAGGTACTTCACCATGTAATCATACTTTCCACTGGCTGCCCCAAGGTATCCCACATCGATGGTGTTGTTGCATTGTCAATCTTCAACTTAGACATTTCTTCACACAACTTCATGTGGTTTCGTAAATAGTATCTCACGTTATCCATCATGCACCGAACACGCCTTCTCAACAAGCACAACCATCCGGCCGGACGGGCACCAACGACTTCGGGCATCCTGGTCGACACCGCTTGCAAATTCTTCTTAATACCATCGAGGAATGGTCAAGTCATCTATGTTGAAAACATAAGTATCATCACCAACAAGATTGGAACCCTTGTCATGGTTAGGCATAGGCTGATCACATCTGAGTCTCAACAGAGGATCAAACTCAATCTACTTAGCTTCAATCATATCTTGAATCTTGTTCTTCGAGCCCAACAATCATCGCATTTATGCCCCGGCTATTAGAATGGTAAGCACACTTAGCATTAGGATTATACTCTGGAGAGGAGGTGTTGACATTTCGAGGAGGATCCTCAAAGCAATCACCGCTCAACATGTGTTGCAAGGCTTGGATAAAGGCATGTTGATCTTCAGAACTGCCTCGTGGTGCTCGTTACGCTGTGGTCTCACCGAGGTCAGGTCCGATGTAGGATCGAGATCACAACTACCCCCACGTATCGAGCACGGTTTGGCCGGCTCTTCCGATACACACAAGATGGCTTCTTTCTTAGCACCAAAAGATCTCTTCGTAGCATTTGAAGATGTCTCTACCGAATCTTTCCACTCTTGATACCAATTTCAATACGTCATCATATCACTGTGAACCTAACAAGAGTTTCCAATCGATGATCAAGAATGGGCCGCTTAGTGTCCCCATGAACATATCAACCAACTCCCTATTGGACAAGGGTGGTGAACTCCCGCTAAATCTCTCCACTCGAGCATACCCTTGAACTTCTCATCACGACCCATAGACATGCTTTGTAGTTGCATGCGAGTGGGTGTCAATTCAAAGATTGTACTATACGTGTCAGAAAGCATCAGCCAAGTCACTCCAAGTATGGATACGATCATTCTCTAACTGATAATACCACTCCAATTGAGTTCCGGACAAACTCTCTTGAAAATAGTGCATCCACAATTTTCTCATCAGGGATTGATCCGGACATAGGACTTCAAATGCAAATTGGGCAAGACATGCCATCATACTTGGCAAAAGTTGGAACTTTGAACTTGGGAGGAATCACAACACCAAGAACGAGACTCAGATCATCAAAATTCAGCCCGAACATCTTCAAGTTTTCCACAACATTTAGACGATCTTCAAGTTGCTTGTACTTGTCATCTTCATTAGAGTATCGCCATCATCGTAGTTCTTCTCAAGCTCAGCCGATCGCCTTCACCATCACCCTTGTTACTTTCCTCAGATGGACACTTCCTTTAGAGAGCTCAATACGGCCGACCACCTTAGGACCACCTTTGTAGCCCCGCCCATGTTAAGGAGACCAACAACCTTCTTCTTCTGTTGATGAGCTTCTTCAAATCTTCTTGGCCTCGACCAAACCGTGAACATCTAAACCGAGCATTCGAGCTTGGAGATCTTTGACATTGCTCAAGAGCCATTTCGCTAAAATAAATAGCGAGCAAATGAGAAAACCAATCTTCAATGTACCGTGATGCAATGTTATGCTATGATATGCAATGTTTATGCGAATGCAATGCAATGTTTTCAAGGACCTAAGAGATTTAAATTTGTTAAACAAACAATGAGCAAACATTTATTAGTACTCTTCTTATTATTCTTTTTCTTTTAAGTACAAGAGATAGTTCAAAACAATAAAAGAAAACATATAAATCCTAAAGCTCTAAGTCTCCCATGGTCGCCTCTTGGTGCCGATGTAGCTGATGTTTCGCCTCGTGAAGTAGCTTAGTCAACTCTAGCACTTTCTTCTCACTCATGTAACACCGAGCCTCAAAGGTATCCCTCTTCCTCGAGCTGAATCCGTGATCTCTTCAAGTCTTCAAAATCAGTAGGCATGTCGATGGAGAACAAGAAGGTACGCCACCTATAGCAACAGTTCCATAATTACCGGTAAAAAGCGTGAATGGCATCATGAGGTTTCGAGCTCAAGCTCGCACCCATTTGAGGTAAGGTTCCCAAGGAATGGAGTTCGTGCCCCAAAGTCTTGGTATCGCCTTCTTTACCATGCCCCAAGCGTATAAACCTTCGCTGTAATTCGAGATCGTGATTATAGTCGAACACAACATCTTGGAGAAGCATATCATGTGGACCATCTCTTCGAGCAAAACCAAACCGACGAGAGCTAGAGAAGGTAAGTGATACCTCCCTTATACCAAGTAGTGGTACATTAGGGAATTCTCCACAACGCCAATGAAGGTGAAGTCCTTTGAGAGAAAAGACTCCAACGGATATCCGAATGGGAGAGTGACATTAGCCTTTGAGACCATCTCAACCTTTGTTCGCTCTTCAAAATCGATGGAGGAAAAAGAAATAAACCACCGGAAAGTAACGGACACAACACATGAGAGTTCCTTGTCGCTAGTAGTACGAGTGTGAGAGAATGTAGAATGTCTCCAAGTAAGGTAGGCATGATTACGGTAAGGAACAACTTGATGGCATTGATATCTATGAATTGATCCGAGTTAGGAAATAGAACCAAACCATAAATTAATAAGGCCACAATGTTTTCAAATGCATGGAAACTCATAACTTTGAGGAGTTCTCGCTTTCTTAATTAAGAACTTGAAAGTAAACCCTTAACTCCACTTCTAGTTTCCCAATTGGCTTCAATGTCCGAGCGCTTAAGATGTAAGGCGATGCAATGTCTTCGCATTCTAGGAACCTTTTCTAGACCTGAATGGCATTTGGTCAAGAATAGGTATCCCGAGTAGCTTAGAGAACTCTTCTAAGGTAGGAACCAACCGATAACTGGAATGTAAAGCAATGGTGTTTCGGTCAAGAACCGAATAGACATGCATCATATCTTCTTCAAAACCGAGATAACCAAATCAAGTAGATAACCATGTCTTTGGTGAATCGAGCATGGTCGGAATTTCAAACCAAATCTTTGAATGAGAAGGATACCCATGAAGTTGATTCGGATAGTCTTCCTAAGCCATAATCCCTACAAAATAGAGCAAAGATAAACCCTAGGTCCTGAAATAGTTAGAAATGATATGCAATGCGAATGATGTCATGATGTCATGTTTAGCACGCACAAACAATCCACACAATGAGCCTAGGGTTAAGGCTTGCATGAGGTATAGGTGATTACCCCACCAAAAGTTTGAGTTGGTTCATCCCGTCCCATAATAGTAACCGGTTCTAGGAATCTCACATCATTGATCTTTCTCAGAGGCGCTTATTTCAATACGACGACCAAGTGGTCGATCGAAAATATCCCAAAAGTCCGATCTCAATGAGCGAGCATCGAGTATCAACCAACCCCGGTCTATACCAAAGCCGCCATCTCACTACCTTCTAATGGCCAAGATGGGTCAATTAAGGTTCTAAAATTTTAGTTAGCGCCGATGACACCACGCAGAAGCCAAATACTATCTTCAACTTGGGAATGAAGAGTATCGGGAGAACCAAAGTGTCACGCTAACGTAGCCATCATGTTGACCGTTTAGTTATACGTCTAGCGGTCGCGATGATCTAATGCTACTTACCTAAAAGGAAACCCGATCCGTGTAGGATCCCCAACAATACAATGCCCAAGCAACCCTCGAAGATAAAGCATACAAGTCAAACAAAAAGTGGTAAAAGTTATCTAGAAATCCCTAAGGTATTCTCTCTTTTAGGATTCAATCCATTCCCCAGCAGAGTCGCCAGTTCTGTAATACGGTGAACTGACTTTTTAGGATTTTGTATCGCAAATGTGCGGATAGCAAGAGTCGCCACCGACTTTTATTTTTATCCAATTAAGGAAGGTAAAAGTACGTAAAAGACCTTCGTTAGATTCTCGAGTTCGGGAGAATGGTTATGAAAAGGGAAGGTATTAGCACCCCTTTCCATCCGTAGTTATCTACGGGCTCTTAGTTGCTCTAGATCACTTTTAAAATTGCTTTCTGTGTGTTTGACAAAAATGTTTTGAAAAGGCATTTCGCTTTGACTTTGTAATGACTCATGTAGGAGTATATACAAAGTGTTCGGAAATGTTTTGTTTTGAAAAGGAATTGAATTTTGACAAAAGTGTGAGGTGTGAAAAGTATTTTGTTAGAGCAAGCAACTAAAAGACTTATTACCCACTCGTAATTGGTCGCTGCTTTTTTGCTCCTTTAGAATAGCGCCAGCCGCACCATTAGTTAGTAGGTAGCTCCATCTGGATGTAAGCGACATTCAAGGGACATCGGATGGTCATAGAAGGCAACTCAGGAAGTATCCTAGCACATTCGGGGACTATCATCATTTTCGTAGGCTTACAATCGAGGGTCAAGATCATGCATTCGGAAGCGACATCGTGGGTCTTATGATCTTTGTATCGGGGACTATGATGATTTGTTTTGAAGGCAACGCTAGAATACCTCTACGCTCGAGGGACATGACCATTTTGAATTCGCAAAGGCAACGAGAGAGAATTACCCTAAGGGTGCGTGTGAAAGAAGTGTTGATTTCGATATTTTATCTTGAAAATTAGTGGGCTAAGTTCATTATTATCTTGCCATACACGCCTAGTTACTAGCAATTGATAGAGTGCGGAAAGTAAATTATGGAAAGTAAAGATGCGAAAGGTAAATCCTACGCTATTACAAGGCTTGGGGCGTATACATAATTTAAACTTATGGAAAATAAAACCTAATTTAAACTATTACATCCCATGAACAGCTACATTATTGAAAAATAAAATGATAAAGAAAGAATCGTCTCAATCGAACAACTCCGAAAAGAATGAGAACTCGAAAATACGAGATGAATCGAACAAGAGAAAATGTTAGTAAAATGCAAATTTTTATATGAGAAAAATATTACATGCTGGAAATAATATAAATATGCTAAGATAATTTTTTGGGATTTTTTAGATGCATTTTAATAATTAAAATGAATTAAAAGCGATTTAAATGCAAAATTATAAATAAAAATAAATATGCATGCAAAATTGTATTTTTAATTTTATAAATTAAATAAAGATTTTAAAACAAATGCAAAAAGAAAATTAATTTTTGATAATTTTAATGCGTAAATAAAATGTGAAAAGAATTAAAATAATGCAAAATATTAAAATATGAAGATATGCAAGTTTTGAAAAGGGAATGCAAACCGTGCTAGGGATTCGAATCGGGACATGTGAGAGGATCCAGAATGTGAATGCCTTAACCACTAGGCCACGTTGTATTTGATGTTCAAATTCAAAATCAAATCAATACGAAGGTAAACGTGTCACCGATTGAATTCAAACCCACATGTGGACCCCATGTAACGAGTTTAATCGAGCGAGCCAAACTTCCACGCTGCGTCCAACTTTCAACGCCGAAGTCCACGCCGGAGCTAGGGTCTGGCCATCTTCTCCGATTGCCCTTCAACCTAAAACCCGCAAAACGCATCATTCAAAGTGAAACAAAACCCATGACTAATTCGATCCTTGAAAGCACGATGGTGCATTCTTCGTCCCGAAACGGCTCGAACTCGTGTTTCAAACTCACCTAAAACCCTAACAATGGCATGCTTGGATTTCTACGGAAACTTTCATGTAATGCATCAAACATAATCTAATGAATACCCGACACAAACAAGTACATGAAAACGATTAATAATGCATGGAATTTCAAAATCGAATTTGCAAAAGTAGCAAACCTGAGATGAGAGATGGCGTGTTCGCGCCTGGCTTCGAAAGGGATGTTTACCCGGAACCTCCCGAGCACGATGGAATGGTCAAATGGCCCGAAATCTGGAATTTGGAATTTGATTTTTCAAGTTTTGAGAAAATTTGCTAGGGTTTCGTGTTTGTGGTCGGTCGCATTGCTTGGTATTTATAAGAGATTTGAGAGAAAAATCAATCAAAAAGATCGATCCTTGATTGCAATATTTTCCATTTAAAACAAATCAAATTTCCTTAAAACTTGATTTTTCCTTCCATATGCTTGCTATCACGAATTTGGTAAGGATTATGGGCTTTCTTGGACTTCAAGGAAAATATAAATCCCATCCTTTTCAAAATACTTAATTTTCATATTTTATATAATTTATTTTGAATTAAATGTTATAAAATTCAAATATAAATCATAAAATAGAAAAATACCAAGGCCAAGCATTTATGGGTCAAGAATAATGTCATGAACAAGTTTGGATCAAAAGATTATAGGCCCATTTGGAAAATTTTGCATTTTGACCAAAATGTCCTTTTGTGCAATCGTCAAAATCGCCCAACTTCAATAGTGTATCTTGCTCAATTTTCCACATTTTTGAGTGTTCTTGGACTTTTGAAAAGCTCTAAGAGTCCTATAACCAACCTTTTGGTATCATCTCAATTAGAGTTTCCATGCTCAATATATCTTCAAAACAAAAAGTTGACTTTTGTTGACTTTGAAAATGACCAGAATGTTTCGAGCTATACCTCTCAAATGAAGCATTTTTTGACATTCTTGTGAGACATGATGTTGTAGAGAATTGAATTTCCTTCAAAACAAGAGGTGGTGGAAAAATTTCGAGAAAGTATGAGAAAGTTATGATCACCAAAGTTCAGACTTTTCACCTAAACCCTAATTTAAAAGTTTGACTTTTGAGCAAATCTTGAGTTTTCTTGATGAATCATGATCAACCCTTGATCAAATGATGAATGTAACTTCAAAATGAGGATGTTGACCAAAATTATGAAGTTTGATCAGATGTTGACCATGCTGACTTTTGTCCAATACAACTGATTTTCAACCATCTGAGCAATTGTCTGAGGGAACTTGATTTGTGAAGCTTGAAACTTGACATGGAGAATCTTTGAAGCATATGAGGAGGCAAAAAGACCATTGGAGATGTTGGAAGTCCATCTTGTCTTGAGAGATACCAAACCCTAATTGGGTCGATTCTAGAGAGAGTTTGTTCGATCAACTCGAGGAACTTTGAGCATAGATGTATGAAATCTCTTGAGTAGATGGAGGGCAAATTTTGGGGTATGACAGATACCTCTACGTTCGAGGGACTTGACCATTTATTCGAAAGGCAACGAGAGAGAATACCCTAGGGGTGCATGTGTGAAGAAAGTGTGTTGAATTCCGATAATTTATCTTGTGATTTGAGTTAGCTATGTTGATTTTATCTTGCCATACACGCCTAGTTACTAGCGCTTATAGGTGTGAAAAGTAAATCATGGAAATGTAAAGCGTAGTAAATCCTATGCTATTACATGGTTTTGGGGCGCTACATAATCAAGAGTGTAAAGTAAAATCCTAATTAAACTATTACATCCCATGAGCAAGCTATATAATATTGAGAAAAAAAGAATGCGAGAAAATAAATAGTCAATAGAAAATTAATCCTAATATTTTTGTTTTTTTTTTGAAATTGTGGAGAATAATCCTAAATCTAATTGATTTTAATTAATTTTTAAGGAAAACATTAGTTAATTCTAATCCTAAATTAATTAATTATAATTGAAGAAAAAATTAGTGAAGTTGTCTAATTAATCCAATTATTTAACCTAATTTACTAATTTTAATTAATTATGAAATTAGGAAAATAATAAAATATGGAGAAGTAATGAGAAAATCGCACAAGCGCTCGAAGAAGCCATCCCGTGTCGGAGCCCGGGCAACTTGTTTGAGGCACCCGTGTTGGAACTTCGGGTTTCATACTGAGGTGCCCATAAATTGGAATTTTGGGGTCACGGAGATGGATCAAGAAGTCGGAGCTCGGGCGTGGCGCCTTATGATGGGATCCGTGCGGAGCTCGGACATGTTCCCGGCTCGAGGGATCCAAAAGTTGGAACTTTGGGGTTTCATTGCTGAGACTCGTGTCGGAGCTTCGATGTTGGACGCCCGTAAATTGACACTGGTGGAGGGATCCAAGCTATAGCTTCGAGGCGAACATCCGCAATTGGGAACCCGCAAGGCAAAATAAAAGTATTGCAAAAGGTGGGTTTGAACCCACGACGATGAGATGACATAGTGCAAGGTGAACTGAAAGTGATACATCCATTCATCCTTCAACCCATAAATAGGTGGTTAGAAACTCTTATCGAAGCACCGAGCAATGCTCCGCTCGTCTTCTCCGATCGTGCTCAAATGCTAAAAACCTAAAAAACGCATGAAAACACAAACAAGAATAATCCAGATCCACTAATTAAGATGTTGCGAATATAATGGTGGCGTTTGTTTGTCTGAAACAGATCTAACAAGAGGGTACAAGTCGCTCATTTCATGAACCCTAACAATGGTGTTTCACGATTAAGCCATGGAAAGCTTGTTACGATCGATCTAACTCGCTCTAATAAACCTCAGAACACATTAGAATGGTTAGTTTCGATTAAAACACAATAATAAGTAGAATGTAAATTCATGAAAAATATGCAAACGGAGGTATTTATATGGCATGATTCAACGTGTTATGGCCATGTTTCTGGACATGTACTTACCCTACAATACTTCTGGAACACGTTGGAGTGCTTGGAATTGCTTGAAACTGGCTGGAAAACCAAACACGATGTTTCCAACTTTGTAAGAAATTTGTGAAATTTCTAGGGTTTGAGAGAGGCTAGGAGCACATGTTAGGGTTGTCTAAAAAGCCTACTGAACTTGTGAGAAAGCCAAGTATTTATAGAGGAATGGAATTAGGTCAAGGCATTAAGAGAAAATATTCTCCTTGAATGAAGAATATTTGATTTGAAAAATTTCACAAAATCTTTCCAAATTTGCTCAATCTTCCCTCAATCTTCTTGAACGAAATTGACAGCTTGTAATGAGCTATCTTGGACCCCAAGCCGTGCAAATATCCAACCCATCTTGCCTTATCTTTTAATTTTGTATTTTATTTAAATAAATTTGAATTTAAGTTATTAAATTCAAAAATAAATAAATAAATAAATAAATAAATAAATAAGGTAAAGGGCGTGGCTTGCTGTATGGTGATCATGGATAATCTTATGATCAAGTTTAAATCACAAAATCTTAGGCCCATTTGGAAATTTTTGGCTTTTGCAATGTATTTCTCTCTATGCACCTCCTCAAAAATGCTCAACTTGCACAATTTGTATCTTGCTCAATTTTTGACATTTTTGGGTGTTATTGGACTTTTTAGAAAGTTCAAGATGTCTTCTAAACAGCCCTTTTGGTTTCATCTTCATTTAAGTTTCCATGCTCATGAACACTTCTTTACAAAAAGTTGACTTTTTGTTGACTTTTAAAAAAGACCTGTAATGTTTTGATCCATAACTCCCAAATGAAGCATTTTCTGTCCAAGCTTGTAAGACATGAAGTTGTAGAGAATTGAATTCTCTTTAAAATGAGCTGTTGTGGAAAAATGTCTGATAATGTATGTGAAAGTTATGCCTGGTCAAAGTTCTGTTGACTTTTGTTTGAAAAACCCTAATTTAGAAACTTTGACTTTTGGTCAAATCTTGACTTTTCTTGAGAAATCATGATCAACCCTTGATCAAATGATGAATATTACTTCAAAATATTGGTGTTGACCAAAAATTATGAAGTTTGACTGTATGTTGACCACAATTGACTTTTTGTCCAATACAGTTGATTTTCAACCATCTGAGCAAACTTGACTTGTAAGGCTTGAAACTTGACATGGAGATTCTTTGAAGCATATGATGAGATATGATGACCACTTGAAGCATTGGATGTCCATCTTGACTTGAGAATGGAAAACCCCTAGTTTGGGTTGATTGCTTAGGAGAAGGTTTGTTTGGTCAACCTTGGAATCTTGAGTATAGATATGTGAAATATCTTGAGAAGTGGAGGAAAATTTTGGGGTATAACAATGATGCTCAAGATAACTTCACACGGAAGAGTGCGACTTACAACGGGGAATAGAATCAATTGATCGGGCGCAATTCACTAGAGAACTTTAACGTGCCAAGACACAGTTCACTGGAGAGCATGATAACAGTTCATCTGTCCAAGTACAATTTACTGGGGATGAATCTAACCAACGGTCTGAAGGAAAATCGCGACTTAAAAATTGCAGCGGAAAACGATTTTCCTTTGTGATCCTTACGAATGTTCATGGTCAGTGATAGAGTATTTTTACCTCTTGTGGCGATTTGGATTTCTGACGCCGTGATCACGAACGCTGATGAAGAACAACGCCTCTACCACACACGAATGCTTGCTTCCCATCAAAGCTGCTCACAAACGGAAGCTTTGAGTGAGAGAGTGAACGAAATCTCAGCAGGGATTCAGGACCGAATTTGCATCAAGTGAAAAGCTTCATCACAAGGGTTCTATTTATAAGACCACAAGCTGGCCGTAAGCTAAAAGCCCAATAAAGGTTGTAAACTAAAAGCTCAATAAAGCATACGAAAATCATACATTATGATGTATCGATATCACTTAAGCATATGGTACCTTACCACATTCCAGATTCCACTTAAGTACACCGCATCTCACGATGTTCCTTATTTACACTATCTCTCATTAATTTGTCCTTATGTGTGACCCTATAGGTTTCCGAACGCTGGCAATTATATTAAATCACATTTAACATAATAAACAAAGGAGCGTATCTAGCAACACATCATCGCTACCTAAGTCACAAAATGTCATGTGATCCGACAAAACCTTTCGTGATAATATTTGTGTGTATAATTACCCTTTCGCCTTATGTCTATATTGAACACAAAGCATAGATCGTGTCATCCTTATCCGCCAATATTGGGCCCTGACATTTATCCTGCTACGCAGGACGGGCAAATTCCATCTAGGTCACTCATGTCCCTCAAGATGCTTCGTGAAGTACCCATCAACTGCCTTTATGATCATCCAGCTACGGATAACCTTTGATTAGCAATAAAGCACTTGACTCTACATCTAGGTCCATAGTGGTTTCAGTCTCAAGGGTGGTATACACCACTTATCACCATGAGAATAACTTATGACACTTTGCATAACATTCTATGTAGTATTCTCATAATAGTCAATCCAAGATAAATATTACTCCTAATATTTATACCTATGTCAAGACTTGATAACTCCTTATCCATGATCTATAGATGTGATCATCACCTATCTTCATAATAATCTCAATGTTTTAATGTTATCCCACTTCACAATAAAGCTCGATTATGGATACTTTAAGAATAGTGTCCTTGTGTTTAATGGATCTCATGGTTAAGTCACACTTAACATTGCATTAAATAGACTAACTATTCTAGGGACTTTATTATTTTCAAAAAGCAAACATAATAAAGAAAAGCCTTTATTATTAATAAATAATTCATACAAGTACCAAAAGGTATTGGCCTCTAGGGCTTACACCAACACGGTCTTCTTGGAGGTGGATTTCTGCTTAGGAATCGACCTCACTGGGGATTATCCTCGCTCACTATTGAGACTTGCAGTGGGGAGTACGACAACATCAGTATGCCGAAGCACAATTTACTGAGGATAAATCAACCCACGGTCCTTCTTGGATATGACCTCTGCTTTGGAATCAATCTCACTAGGGATACCAATATCAGACAATGGTTCAAACACCGTCTTCACAAGGGATAGAGGATAGAACCATCTGTTGGGGGTGATTTAAACATCCAACGAACACTCATTGGGAAATTCCACCCGGAATAGGTATTAACGACTTCAACAGGGATTTACCAGGGATAAATGCCAATGACTCACACTGGGGATTCATGTGTAAGCCTCCACTTTTCGATATTCCTGCACTTTTCGAAAGGCAGCCTCCACTAGGTGTAAGCCTCACCTGTCATCGGTACTTACACTGGGGAATACATAAACCCAAGCTATCCAAATGCGGCTTGTATTGGAGAATATGACAATGTCAATATGTCGAGAGGTGTATCACTAGGGAACTAATCAACCCACCAGGTTCTTCTGGAAATGAATTCCCGTCTTAGAATTAACCTCGTTGGGGATAAAACTAGATTGAGATACATTCTTTATCGGGGAAGAGGTATGTCATACCAGTAACCCATCATGCACTTGCAAACTGCCATTCACAACAATGTCTCCAAGCACGGAGTGGCAAACTTTGTCTACATCGAGATTTGTTGAATCTCTCCATGATTGTTTTGGACTGATTGACTTTTGAGAATATTCACCCCGAGAGGACTTCCCGAAATATGTGCTGAGGATAACGACCCCGACTTCTCTTGGAGATAATGATCTTGAACTTCTAATGAAGAAAGACCAGCACTTTGGACTTAAATTTTTGACGAGCTGAGGATAACCATCCTGACTTCCCGACATACTCTTCAGATTCACCAATCATCTAGCTTACGAACGGACTTGGCCTAATCAACCCGGATTAGGGGTATGCCCCTGCATAATGCCTTACCCTCACAGAAGGACTTTGAAGAAATTCATCTCAAGAATATTTTCCGAGATCCACATCATCAAGATAAACTTCCCCAATATCATGAACTTTGAAACGCTGCCCTAGTCATTAATGTTGGATGTGGTTTCAACCATTGAGATGACGAATCATGATTACTCGCTTTGAGAGATTCTTTAAATTTCGACACAACCGCCCTGGATTGCATCCTTGAAGTGATTGGTCCCTTTAAAACAATTGGAAGTAATACACCACTGCTCAACAAAGTTTTCTAGGCAATCAAAACTCCCACACAATTGGTTTCAGAACATCTTTTACTCACAAAGTCACTAGATGGCATGCCCTAGATTAAGATGATTCTTTCAAATGATTTGCTCTTCAACAAATTTTTGAAGCAATTTTCCCTCAGACAATCAAGGGTTCCTCCGTGCTTATTATGCAAGCTTCCTTAATGTTTAAGCACTTGTTCATATGCAAAGAATGTTTTATCCTAAGAATGATAATTCTAATGCAAATCCTATGCTTGTCTTGAAACAAAAAAATTTATTGAAAGGATGTCGAAACATCAAATTTTTCTGTGCAAAATATAGCAAAAGATGGAGTGATACCAACTCAAAATTTATAGCATACCTCATAGGAGTCAGGTTACCGTGCTCTCATTACGGTTTGCTTTCAAATTAACATGGTTTCAGTTAGGACTTTCAAGGGTTGTAATGTGGCCTGGTTCACGTTTTTTAGAAAAAATGATTCTTAGGCTCAAAATATTTGGTGCCCACCCCCTTCAGGATGTTATCCAACTCTAAGTTTAGTTAACTCGGTACGAGCAATCATCTCTCACAAGAGGAATTTGTTGGTTGAGGAACCACTGCAGTTTCTTGGTCACACAGCTTTGACCTTTGCAGAGGACGGGGTTTTGGACACGGTAGTCACTCACCCTTTTTTGCTTTGGTGTTTGATCACACGACTTTGTTCTTCACTGAGGATCTTATTTGATTATCCACGCCTTTCTGGATTTCCAATTTTCTTTCACAATATTTGCCCTTTCTTTTTTTTTTGCCTAAGCGACTTATTATCATGTTTAACTTAGCCGGCTTTTCTTTTTTTATATTCACACTTTTTGAACAAATCATGTGATCCTTTCATCATCTTTAATTTGTTGGAAGTGATTGTGACTGCCCGAGTCATTGTCGATGGGGAATACCCATCGGGTATCATCTTCCTTTGAGGCACTATTGATGTATTAAAGATCGATCGCTACTTTCTCAACCTTGTGAGGATAACCATTGTTGTATCCTTTGATGTGCACTCTTGATAATTTTTGAATGCTCGATCGATTAATTAAATGCTACCCCTAATCTTGATTAAAATGAGGGGTTTCTCAATGTAAAAGAAACTCCTACTTTAAGGCTCAAATTGGTTAACGATGGTTTATCTCCTTATATCTCCAATGTTCGGGGATTTGAAATAATGCATGTACATCATCGAAGGTTTTTACCGAAAGCATACCATTTGAGATTCTTGGTATATTCTTCGTCATCCTCCCTACAGAGGTTTTGCTTTATTAACAAGAGTGTGTATCAAAACATAGTAAAATAATCAAGAGTGGACACGAATGGATTAATTCAGACAAGCATATTCAATGCATTACAATTAACATTCAAAAGATGAAAATGTTCTACATACAAGTAAGTACCGAACAAACAAGCAAGATTACAAATGAGAATGCAAGTGAACTTTGAAACGACCATGTTGAGGAGACTTGACTGATGGACTTATTGCTTCAAACGACGATTTTGAAGTCTCGACATTCATCGAGTCAAATGAGCATCCAAATCGACCATCCGTGTAAAATTGATAACCTTTGCATCAAGTAGGTCTTGTATTTTATCTCTCAAGGATTTGCAACCTTCCGCTAGATCATACAGCCTTCATGCATAATACTACACCGGAAATATGCCCTTTCTCAACAATCGCTTTCACAAAGGATAAAGGAGTTGTCAATAGATTTACGCTTTAACCGATTCAAACATTCGCCCTCAACAATAGCATTGACAAAGAGCGCCAAGATGGGTTGGTAATGGATGTTGAGTAGCATCGTGTTGGTGTTGTTCCAAAGTTAAAAGCTTCGTAATCAAGTAGGTCCCGCACCACATGCTTGAAAGCTATGCAATTCTCAATAGTATGCCCTTCCCGCTAGAATGGAAAGCATATCGAGCATTGGCATTAAAATTATACGACGCTTACTTTGGATCCAACTTTTGAGGGCTCAACTCAATCATTTCCAATTTCACAAGGTGAGAAAACAACTGTATAAGACATAGGCAAAACATCCAATTTCCTTGGCGGATGTCTCGCTCACGACTTTTCTGTGACGAGTTTGGTTGTCGAGCGATCGAGATGGTCGGGCATAAGGATTGAAATCTTGGTGTTGATAGACTCAGATGTCGTGACATCCGATCCGACATTACAAAATGCATAAGGTAGAATTACAATTAAAATGCAGAAACAAAAGAACACGGAATTGTTAACCCGGTTCTAACCAACCTACATCTAGGCATACCAAGCCATGAATAAAGTTCACTATCACCAAGATTAATTGGAGGAAACCACCCTATTTACAATCCTCACTTAATCGACTACCCAATGACCCTTCTACCTAAGAAACCACACTTAGATATGAGAACCTCCACTCACTTTCAATCACCTCGTTGATGTCTATCGATACTATCACACCAAGAATCGCATCAACCGCTTGGCTCCTAACACAATTAGCTTGAGATACCTCACTCTAAACATTAACTAAAATAGTTTGAAGATACCACACTTCAAACACATATAAAACTGCCACCAAGTGACACAAACCTAACTGGAATTGCTTCACATCTTCTTCCAAGGACACAACCACACTCATTGCTTCACATCTTTGAGTGAGAATAATCCTCTGCCTACAAAGCTTCGAGGTACAAATCGTGACCATCCCACAATCCGGTGGTTCACTTACATGGCTAACCCTAAATATTACATATTTATAAAACCGGATAGCTTACTAAAACTAGGTTACAACTACTTATTTATAACCTATTACCCAACTGGATTTGGGCCTTCAAAATAACAGCATAAATTGTAACAAACTTCAAAGAATAAAATTTTGCAGAAAACAAGTGATAACTCGCTACAACCAAGGTCCTTGCTGATCTTTCTCCTTAGCTATTGGACCTCCACATATGCCTTCAAAATCACGCCACATATGATGCATAATATTCCCAGAATATTCTGCACAATTGAAACAGAACTGAAACAAACTTAACAGTTTTTGTAGCGTGATGTTCTGATGTCTGATGTCTCGACATCTTATTTGACATGTTGTTCCAGATGTTGAAAGACTTCAACACAGGATGTTAAGGCATTCTAGATAGGATTATAAGTTAGGAATCCTACTGTACAAAATACATTGTTGCTGCTATTTATTTATTTTATTAAAATTAAGCCAATCCATATAACTCAGGAACTTACAATCTCCCCCTTTGGAAAATTTTAGCTAAAGCAAATAAATATAATGACAAGCAGTAAGTAGCAGCAACAATTTACAACTAACAATTTACAATTTAAAAGAGTCTTCAGCAGTCTTCATGTCTTGAGAGCAGGGGAGCAAACTTCAATTGTATTACTGATCTGTCAGTTGGAGACAATGTCTCAACATCTAGTTCGACATCTTCTCGTGTTTTTGATTTTCTCCATTAAACCAATAGGTTAATGGGAAGGAAGGTCCAGTTTGTACACGAGGAAGAATATAACTCCCATTCCCCCTTAAGGCAAGTGACAAATCTTGTCACAAAAGATGGAAAAAAGAGGAACATGAGAAATAAACTATATCTTGAATATCGTATTATTTTCCTGTAACTTAACACAAGTCACAATTGTATTCAAAAATCGATCATAAGTCACAACTAATTTGTTGTTCACTGTGTGACATGTGACTTAGACATTGTTTTGCTCTCCGATCGTATTCTTATGTTTCTCTTCCTGAGATATGATTTCTCCCTTTTAGATAAAATTTGACATTTGAGTCCTCGCCAAACCGATTCGTACAGCTTTTCCCAAGTTTTGATAAAATGCATGGTAAGAAGAGATAAAATCCCACTTGTTGTTCGAGGATGGTCGAGAACCCTTTAAATAGGCCAAGAGTTCCTTAGGAATTAATGTAAAATTTATTTCGAGTCAATGGTGCGTTAATTTAGGCCTAAAATCTGTTACATGACTAGATGACCCCCGTCCAGGCTATTCTTGAATGATTTTAATAGCCCTTGATTGTTTCTTTGAGATGAAAACAGTCTCAATACATGCATAATTCACATCATTTAACATGTCCATGCAGAAACATGTTCTGAATAATGGCCTAACATTCAGTCAGACATTGTCCACTTACTTCATGTGACTTACTTTTTCAGAACCGTGGATTCTCTACTGTGAGGCACTCTTCACTTTTGTCCATATAGCTCCTTAAATTCTATCTAGGTGGTCATGAACAAGAATCTGAACCCATCAACATGCTTTAAATTTACTTCATATTCTCAATGATATTGAGGTTTCAATCATCATTTGTCACATTCACACAGAGTCCATCTGTCTTGGCTCTGAGATAATAACACTGCTTCTTCAAGATAAAATATTACTTCAGCTTCATAGCAGTAGAGACTTCCCTTTTTAATTTTCTAATGAAAAATCTCCCCTTGACATTAGCTGGTCATCAGCATACACAATTGCAATAGACTAGGCAGCTTTCACAATTGGTAATTAACAATTTTTAGTAGACAAGTGCTCTTCAAATATCTAGTTCCTCTTAATATAGACAATTGCTTCTTCAATTAGACTGTTGCTCCCCCTTAATATTAGACTTCATCCTTTTAGCTTCTAAGATGATGTTAATACTCTTACTCCCCCTGAGTTATACAAAATAAGGATACCTTCTAAGTTGTTCCTTATTCTACTTGAAGCATTCTTTATTTGGACTTGCCACGGTTTCCAAATTAGGAATCCTTAGTCTTCTTACACTACAAGATTCAGATTGCCACACTCTGTAACTTATAATGGAAGAAACCTCTCAGTTAACCATGTGTATAACTAATTATATGTCTTCAAAAGATAAGTCTGAACCTTATCTTCTTCTTCAATCTCTCGTGTCTTCAACAATTGGATGTTACATCTTCATGTTGAACATTCTTGATTATTCATCACGCCTTCTTCTCATCTTGTTTAAGATTATCATACAGTTATCAAAAATATCCAGCTCCCATCAATGTATTTGACAAAGATCCATGTATCTCCTTAGTCGAGTCACTTCAAATAATCACCGATCACATTGCCACACATCCAAAACTTGGAAGATAATAAGGAACTTTAATGTTGATATTCGCTCACACTAGGCCATGAATTCTTCAAACAGACACTGTATCCCGGCAGTACATGAATATTACATTCAGGCTGAACATCTAATAAGTACTTAGTCTCCCGTCAAAGTACCTATCAGTTAGTCAGTTAGAATTAACTACTCACACTAGATCATTCTGACTGATTACATCTTCACACTCACATCTACTTCCAAGCAATAAAATATATTTAAAACTGAAGACATTTAGATGATGTTCCAACATTTCATACGACATCATCTATCATAGAGTGGTTTTGGGGGTAACATCCATATTTTCCCATCCATAACATTTGAGGGGAACATAGGAAGCACTGCACTTGTCAACTTTACATCCAGATAATTTACACATTAAGGAATAATATGATCCATATCTCAATAAGCTTTTCTTCAGACTTTCACTTCTGATTTTAAGATGAAGGATGCCATAGTTTGTACCTACAGAGGAGATTCCCTCAACTAGGTTTCTGGAACAGACTTAATCATGGCATAACACAAAAGTATGCAGATTCTTTCGAGATAATCTGCCTTCCTTGATTCATCTTGACAATACCCTTCCAGGACAATATTAAGGGCAGTCAACACTCATGATCATATTTCCCTGTGGTTGAGACACAATATTCATCTCCAAGATCTTCTATATGGTCATGAATAAATCTCCACATATTTGGTTCCTTTGATCAGAAGGATGTACCATATATAAGCTCATCATGATATCACATAAAGGGATTGAGGGGTATACCTTTATGGGTTTTTTACTTGTATTGAGCTTGACTTCTATACTCCCATAAGCTTAGGTCAGAAATAAATTGACATCTGGAGTATAAGAGCTTGTTAATCGTGTTATGAACAACTAATAAATGATGTCCTCTTCCAGATCAGAGAGTGTTCCAAACATATGTACTCACACTACATTTGTTTAGCACCCGTAAAATTTGTTCTTCAACCGGTAGTCGATACCAAGAATAATGTCCTAACATCCTATAGAACATTTGTTCCATCTTCTTAGAACACATCATCCTCGATAGTCTTCAAGGTCTTCAAATAGCTTGCAGATGCATATGAGAATCATTGATCAATCGATACTCTTCAACTCTATTAATATGTGCCTTTATGAGTGGATTTGAGGAATATCTCAAGTATCTTTGACACTTTTAATATAGTTGTAATATTCCGCCAAATATTTTGTTGATAAAATAACCCTAGGATCCTTCTCTCACTATAGGGTTGATCGAGGCTATGCAAATGAATATAGCCATACTCAACAGAATGTACACAATGCTTACTCCATAATTTACTTGTAAGCATGAGATCCAAGGATTAAAAATAAATCAACCCTATAAAGCGCTTGCTTCTTCATCAAGCAACAGCTAGACCCAACCAATATCCTGACCAATATGGAAACACATAAGCACAAAAGTTACCTTATCAACAGCTTCACTCCTGCATGAAGGTTTTGACAATCTTTTCTCTGTGTTGATTATAGGTTGAACAATACAATTCAAAATCCTCACTCCCGCATGAAGTCTTTGAATTTAATTCTCTTGTTCCACCATCTTTATCTTCTTTCATCAAGAAGGAACAGGTTCTGGTCAAGTTG
Source organism: Vicia sativa (assembly GCA_021764765.1). NCBI lineage: Eukaryota > Viridiplantae > Streptophyta > Magnoliopsida > Fabales > Fabaceae > Vicia > Vicia sativa. The sequence goes on along the minus strand of CM038793.1, from coordinate 29,469,431 downwards.
GTCTAGTTCTCCATAATTAGGTTCATCCTCCACTTCTAGGGACCATACAATATGAACACTCATTGTTCAAACAATCTACAAATAGGTACATCCTCCACTTCAAGGAACCATACAGTATGAACACTCCTTGTTCAAGCAATCTTCTACCATGTGCACAACTAGAAAGTATCCCCTATGGATCTCATCCAAAATCAGACAGGATGCCTGCTTTGATACCAACTAAAATTCTGGTGTTGACAGACTCAGGATGTCGTGACATCTGATCTGACATTGTAAAATAGACAAGGTAGAATTACAATTAAAATGGAGGAAAAAAGAACACGGAATTGTTAACCCGCGGTTCTAACTAACCTACATCTAGGCATACCAAGCCGTGAATGAAGTCCACTATCATCAAGATTAACTCGGAGGAAACCACCATGTTTACACCTCACTTAATCGCACTACCCAATGACCCTTCTACTTAAGATACCACACTTAGATATGAGAACCTCCGCCACTTCCAATCACCCTTGATGTCTATCGCCTATCACACCAAAGAATCGCATGAACCGCTTGCTCCTAACACAATCACTTGGAGATACTTACCCAAACACAACTAAAACAATTAAGATACCACACTTCAAACACAATATAAAATCAAGTACTCAAGTGACACAAACCTAACTTGGAATTGCTTCACAGCTATTTCCAAGGACACAACTACACTCATTGCTTCACAGCTTTTGAGTGAGTAAAATAATCCTCTTTCCTACAGGCTTCGAGTTACAAATCAGTGACCATCCCACAATCCGGGTGGTTCACTTACATGGCTAACCCTAAAGATTACATATTTATAAAACCGTCTAGCTTACTAAAACTAGGTTACAAATGCTTATTTATAACCTATTATCCAACTGGATTTTGGCCTTCAAAATAACAGCATAAGTTATAACAAACTTCTGCAGTAACAATCCTTCTACAGAGATAAACAGGTAGATAACTTCTGCTACAATCAAGGTCCTTGCTGATCTTTCTCCTTAGCTATTGGACCTCCACATATGCCTTCAAAATCACGCCACATATGATGCATAATATTCCCAAAATATTCTGCACAATTGAAACAGAACTGTAACAAACTTAACAGTTTTTGTAGCGTGATATCTGATGTCTCAACATCTCATTTGACATGTTGTTCCAAATGTTGAAAGACTTCAACACAGCATGTTAAGGCATTCTAGATGGGATTATAAGTTGGGAATCCTATTGTACAAAATACATTGTTGTTGCTATTTATTTGTTTTATTAAAATTAAGCCAATCCATACAATTCAGGAACTTACAAGGATGATACCGATTCGGGTTTACCATCTGGTTCTCGCAATTTGGCATAAGCAATGACTACTGAAGAAGAGCCTTTGGAAGTACCGGCAATAGGCAATAGGACCTGGGACGCGAGGTAGAGCCTTGAACAAGCGCAATCTTAATAAGATTCTCGACAAAAATTGGTGTGGGAATAATTTAAATGCTCAAAACTGCAAGAGTAAATAAAATTATCCTTGCATCAAGAAAATCCTGAACTTTTGTATTTCAACTCCGTACAATTCTCAATGTAATGAACAATTGCCCCCGAATGGAAGCCACATTTGGCACTAGCATCATACTCAAGAGGAAGCTCCTTAGAGTTGGCAAAATTTTGGAGCTCAACCAACCGAAACCCAAGTAAATGAGGAAGTAACTGAGCATACAACGTTGAAATGGGATCAACCTTCCTTTCGTGCTTCTCGTGCTCCGACACGCTTTACCCTTGGATCTTCTCAAGAATGTAAACGAGTTGCAGCATGTGAAGGCCCCTAACACAAGTCGGTAGAGGAGATGTATGAGTTGCTTCATGACTTGAAGAAGGGAGGAATGACAACTTTTTTTGCAGCAGCAGGTGCATGGTTGTCTTCCTTTTTCAACACGGTATTCAAAATTTCCATGACTAAACTCAACTGGGTCTTCAACTGACGGTCCTCTTCCTTTGGGAGTTCCTGACCACGGATCAGAACTTGCATGTCCACCATAAACAGCCCCATTTGATCTTTCAAGTCGTTCAATTCCCCACAAAGTTGTTCCATCACTTAATCTTGATCATAGAGTGGTGGAAAGTCAAGATTTGCGATTCTGCAGAGAAAATACCAAGTCTGAATAAGAGAAATCCCCAAGCTTTGAGTACCTATTATGAATGCATGCAATGAATGCATGCAATGAATGCATATGTAGGTTAGACAAATAAACATATATTTTTCTGACATTTTCTTTGAAAAATAAACATGTTACAATGCAAGTGGATTAACCACGGGTTCAAGATTTCAAAGAACAACGGTAACATTTGTACAATCCAATAATAACGCTCGTGATAATCTCTCGAATAATCTGTATGTTTTGGACATGGATAATAACAAGATTGGTGTTATGTTACATGGACCGAACTTTAAAACATTTGAGATAATTATCCGTATAAATTAGATGGTTTAAATTCATACCAATGTCTAAACTTGTGTTGGAAGATTATCTCGCATAAAATGCATTCTTTGACCAACTATTTGCTTAGGGGCATTTGTAGTCAAGAATATACATGTCTTCCGTGTCAACATCTTCTTTAGTACAAATATCTTTATATTTGATCCGCGCATAAATGAAGATTCATATAGTTCACCTCTTAATGTTCACTTGTATTTGATTGAATTGCATGCATTATCAACTTATACGAGCACGATGTTTACTACTTTTGCGATATGCTTCATGTTTTTCTAATCACAAGAGATTGAAACAGTATCACAATATATATATATGGGAATGATAGGATATATATTATGCAGCCACAATAGGAATAAGAGAGATTAATGTTAACAACCTTAGCAACAAGTTGTTTACAGACTCAGATGTGAAAAGAGAATAGAGGGAGAAGAATAATCATCCTACAAATCACATAACCTCAAATATTCTCCTAGTACAATATATATAGCTGGCATTAAGGTTTCACAAATTCCTTCCACATGCTATGCGCCTTCCTTGCTCTCTCTCCTCTGCGTGGTTGTGCCTCACCACTAGTGGAAGCCTCACATTTTTCCTCCATGTGCTGTGGGACCCGTATCTGTTGTGCTGACTCACTTGTTTCTAGAAGGCTATTATTCTTTTGTCTCATTACAATACCATCCCCATTAAACACAACCTTGTCCTCAAGGTTGTAGGAAGGAAACTTCTTTTTCAAGTCATCAATATCCTCCCACGTTGCTTCACCGTAGGATCGATCCCATTGGACAAGAACCCGATGAACTTTCCGATTGGCTTTGATTATGGTTCGAGCTTGTAAAACTTCTGGTCAGATGATCGGGTCCAATTTTACATAGTGAGAGGTAATGGCATGTATCGATTCGAGGTACACCTTTGAAAGGCTTGTCGAGATATGTGGAAAACCGAATGAATTTTGGCATGCTCCTTAGCTTGAGCTTATAGGCAACTTCTCCTACTTGCTATGATCTCAAACGGCCAAAATATTTCATTCCCACTTCGATTCTCGCAGAGCAACCGATCGTTGTCTATATGGTTGAAGTTTCACTAAGACCAACTCACCAACTTGTAAGGTCGATCTCTTCTATGCTTGTCACTGCTTTCATATATTCCGAGCCTTCCAATCGAGTTTTCAATCACGATCAATCTATCTCTCGCTACCAATTCCTCCCGCAGTTGGAGGATCATTAGTACGGGTTCATATCTTGTCGAGTTGGTGGATTTCTCCCATACAAAGCTTTAAATGGCGCTATTCCAATGCTAGTTTGTAAAGTCGTGTTGTACCAAAATTCGCCAAGACAAAGCTTTAAACCGTGACTTAGGATTGTGAAAAGTGAAACACCTAAGAAACAGCTCTAATCCTTGTTATGACTTCGACCGACCATCGATCGAGGATGGTACGCAAGACATTGCTAATGTTGTACCGTAGCTTGAATAGGTGTTGCCAAAAGAGCTTGTGAACACCTTATCTCTATCGTAAAACTATAGATTTCGGCATCCCATGTAATTTCACCACATGTCGCATGAAGATTTCAAAGAATCGATCCGCTAGAGTAATCACTTTCATTGGTAAAAGTGAGCATACTTTGTCACCTATCCACTACTACCGTGATAGTAGTAAACCGAATGACATTGGTAGGCCAAGAATAAAGTCCATAGCTACATCCTCCCATACCGTGATGGTATAGGCAATGGTCAGAATAACCAAACAGCAAGGTATTAGATGACTTAGCTCGCTGATGACACCAATTCGAACATATCGAGATACATCCTTCTTCATGTCGCCAATAGAATCGAGCCTTGATTCGGCCATAGATCTCGTAATTCCAAAGATGGCCCCTATTGGAGAAGAATGAAATTCTCAGAAACTTGTCGAACCAAATCTTTATGTGGGAATAACAATTTCTTTTTCCAATAGAGTAATCCTCTTGAATGTGTAATGTAAATATGTATCACTGTATGCACTTATCAATGACTTCTTTCCATTGACTATCCGCTTGCAACCCTCTCTAATGGATTGTATAAATTTGCACCGTGGTTCGTATCAAGATAATGTCATCAATCTAGACAAAGCATCTCCGCCATGTTTTCTTTGCCTGGTTTGTACTCGATGGTGAAGTCGTAGCCCAAGAATTTATGTAACCATTGTTGTTGCTCTGGTGTCTGCAATGATTGATCCATTAAACTCCTCAAGCTCTTTTGATCCGTGCGAATGATGAATCTATGTCCCAGCAAATAGTGTCTGAACTTTGCTATTGCTCGTAAATAGCTAACATCTCTAAAATAAGTCGATTTCTTTTGATTTCTAGGACTAGCTTCTTTGAAAAATAGGCTAGGTGACCTCTTCGATGCAACAACATCGCACCCACCCCTACCCCGTAAGCATCTGCTTCAAAGATAAATGGTTTTTAAAATTTGGTAAGGCCAATACAGGAGCGTAAATCATGACCTTCTTCAATTGATTAAAAGCTATCTCACTGCTCATTCCACACATAGCTCTTTTTGAGTAAATCACCAATGGGCAGCTAACTTAGCATAAGATTTTATAAATTTATAATACCTCGTGAGGCCCAAGAACCCTCAGAATTGCTTAACATTCTTAGGTAGAGGCCACTGAACAACTTGTATTTTGTCCTTGTCCATGGAAACACCTTGTCCTCACTATATGTCCAAGGTAATCTCTTAAACCCCAAACGAACACTTAGACAAATGATGAACAAAGGTATTAGTCAAGATACTTAATACCTCATCTAAATGTTTCAAATGCTCCCGCCATGTAGGGCTGTAGATTAGTATGTCATCAAAGAAGACTAATACATACTTTCTCAAAGCATGTTGAAAATGTGATTCATGAGACTGAATGTGGTCGAGCATTTGTTAGACAAATGGCACGACCACCATTCATAGTGACCTTGGTGTGTTCTCAATGCCGCTTGTATCTATCTTCCGTTGTAGCAAGATTTGATGATAACCGCACTGAGGTCCAACTTAGAGAAGTATTCCGCCCAAAGAGCTCATCTAATAGCTCATCAACGTAGGAATTGGAAATGAATCCTTGAGCTTATAGCATTTAGAGCCCTATAATCGATGTAACCTCCATGTGCCATCTTTCTTTTCACCAATATGATTGGTGAAGAAAAGGACTCAGGCTTGTCAGTATAATCCCCTTGTAGCATTTCAACCATGTGCTCAATTTGAGCCTTCGGTCAGGTGGATACCGTATGGCTTAACCTTCACGGTGGTTGAGCCTCTATCAATGGAATATGGTGATTATGAGCTCATTGTGGCAATGTATCGGTGAACAAACATTTGTAGTTGTGCAATAATATTGCCAACTCAGATCAATGTTGTTAGGCAACTCTTTCAAAACATCTTCAAGAAGATAATTTTCTTGCCATGGATGGTAAAGTATTCACTATAGCATCGTTGTGGAATCGCCTAAAATGATGTAATTGTGCTATTGTCAAAGGGAGCCCTTTCCCTTCATGTCACAAACTTACTATTGAAAAAACTTCAATGTAAGAAGCATAATCACCACACGGGTCCTAATGTAGCTAACCAAGCCGCTCCCAATATCACATCCGCCCAACCTAGAGTAAAAACAGTGGACTTTCAACTCATTGCCTTGTATATTTAATGGTAACTTTGAATGACCCTTCAACATCAAATCACCATTTCCCACCAAAGACTAAAGGTGGCCCCGGTTCAATAGGTATTTTCTAAATTTGGCTATGCGAGGTTGCAAGAAGTTATCCAATCGCTCCATCAATTAGCACTTGTACCTTGATATTTCCAATTAGACCAGAAAATCTAAGTACGCCCAAATTAGAATCGCTTTCATGGCATTTAAGGATAAATGATGTCGAGGTTGTCCGTGAGGTTTATCCGCGATTTCATCATTTTGTGTTTCTTCCACTACATTGACCGGTTCATCCGAATCATCATAATGGAGCAAGACGCTGTCTATCGGGACATTTATGAGTGAAGGAGAACTTGTCATCGCACCAATAACATAAGCCCTTGTCTCTTCTCGCTGATTTCAAAGCAGTGAGATGCTTGATATCGGGGTTCTTTGGAATCGCTCATAGGTCTCGTGTGTTAAGGACGGAGTAGTATTTTTGGTTGTTTTCTGCTCCAATCAAGGGTGGCTCAGAAGTGTTCGCTGCTTTTGTGGTTGGTGATCGTATTTTTCTTCATAGACTTTGGCTAATGAAACCGCTTTGACAATGGAGGTGGGTGTATGGATTAACATCGACTAATCTCAAGATTGAGTCCACTAATGAAGCAATCGATTAAAGCATCATTGCTTAACCCATAAACCCTCTAGCAGCAAAGGAACTCAAGATAATACTCGTAAACCGCTCCTCGCTTGATTCAATTTAAACAATGTAGCACGAGGGCATTCATATATGGATGGTCCAAAATCTAATTCTAAAGCACGAGTAAATTCCACCAAGAATGAAACTGATTAGAACGTTGTACCATTTGGAACTAAGGCACAACATCTTTATCAAGATGTATGAGGAAATAGTTAATCTATCATGATCCGGTATCATAATACCCAAAAACCGCCAAAGACGAAAATCCATTCATGCACATTCTGTCAAAACGAGGAAACTCAAGTTTGATATTTTCACCGAAACGGAGGTCCGTTGTTGAGTTCTCGACCATGGCGATTTTTCGACTGTTTGTTGAATAAGGATGTCAAGCTGTGAATCTCGTCGAACTTTGATGCTCCCAACTTCCCTCCATACGCTCTAGTATTTCGTCTCTAAATAGCTTCAGCTCTTCCGTCAAGCGCTTGATATCTTCTTGTATTTCTGTTGTGGTTGAAAGCACCAATGAAAAGATCACAATATATATATATATGGGAATGATAGGATATATTATGCACCACAATAGGAATAAGAGAGATTAATGTTAACAACCTTAGCAACAAGTTGTTTACTGCACTGTATGTGAAAAGAGAATAGAGGAGAAGAATAATCATCCTACAAATCACATAACCTCAAATATTCTCCTAGTACAATATATATAGTGGCATTAAGGTTTCACAAATTCCTTCCACATGCTATGCGCCTTCCTTGCTCTCTCCTCTCATGGTGTGCCTCACCACTAGTGGAAGCCTCACATTTTTCCTCCATGTGCTGTGGGACCAGATCACAGTGACTCACTTGTTTCTAGAAGGCTATTATTCTTTTGTCTCATTACAGATCTCAATTTCATTGAACATACACGCATTACCGGTTGGAAATTGTAAGTGAAATTGTATCATTACATAAATGAAAGTTGCTGTATCATTGCAATCCCCTTATTGACATTTCTTTCTATTACTGCGTATATGTTCAGGAACCAAAGAGCAAGACCCATCATTATTGATCCCGCCTTTACTTATCAAAGAAATCTGATTTGGCAGTGACTTCTCAGAAAAGAACACTTCCCACATCATTTAAATTGTTCACAGGTATGTTTTATCTCTATATTTCGTAAACGTTTATTCCTTTATTTTCTACAACATACTTAAATTTCTGTCTATGCTCTATGAGCAGGTTCAGCTTGGGTTGTACTAACACGGTCTTTTGTGGAGTATTGTATATGGGGATGGGATAACTTTCCGCGGACGATGCTTATGTATTATACAAATTTTGTTTCTTCGCCAGAGGGATATTTTCATACTGTTATTTGTAACACTGAGAAATTTCGGCACACTGCAATAAGTCACGATCTTCACTACATTGCTTGGGACAGTCCTCCAAAGCAACATCCAATCGTTTTATCTATGAAGGACTATGATAAAATGGCTAAGAGCAATGCTCCCTTTGCTCGAAAGTTTGGAAAAGATGATACAGTTCTAGACAAGATCGACAAAGAACTTTTGGGTCGCACACATAGATTTTCACCAGGGGCATGGTGTATTGGGACATCAGATGATGGAGCAGACCCGTGTTCTTTGCGGGGAAATGATACGGTGTTAAGGCCAGGACCTGGTGCAGAGAAGCTACACCAGTTGCTTCAGGTACTGTTATCTGAAGAATTTATAAGCAAACAGTGTTTGTGACAATGGGTACACTACAGATTGGATAAGGCCAAGTGTACATAATATGGTTATATATCATCATATATCTGATATAAAAAGTTAGAATTTTGTATTGAATAATATAGGTTCATAGTAAGAAGTAACAAGCACTCGTAGTAGTTTTTCGGTGCTTGTTTCGGTTTAGTTTTGCCAGTTCAAGTCAACCATTTATGTTAGCAACTTTCTTATTTTTGTCGAGTTAAAAAAGACGGCCACGTTTCATTTTCATAACAGATTACTATGTGGTTTGTAGTCCTGTAACTGCGGTTCAAATGGTAAAAGATCTTAATACTTCTTTTTCTGCACTTAAATGTGCAAGCTTTCATGGTGGCTTTGTATGGATCGTCCAACCTTATTAAGCTTCAGATAGCAGCAAACTATTTATGCTGAATTGTTTTCTTTGAGTTAGGACCATTTTTGTACATTTGAGGACATGTCTTTAATTCAAACATGAAAGCATAATAAACCATTCACCAGACTTAGTTGCTAGGACATCATCAGTTATTAAATATGGCCCATTTGTAGTAGCACTCTTTAGAAATTATTACCCAATATACCATACATTTTCACCCTATTATCCAATATACCATCCGCTCAAACAATTTTTTTTGAAACAAACCACGCCCATTGAATGGGAGGTAGTGTGTTAATTTAGAATGGTATCACCATTGCATGGGAGTAGTGTAAAAGTTTTTTTTTTACTTATTTAGTTTTAATAATTATATTATAATTAATAATGAATAAGTTATTTATATTATAATTAATAATAAATATGTTTATTTTAATAATTATATTATAATTTATTTTAATAAATTATTTATATTATAAATAAATAATAGTTATATTATAATTAATTTATTTAAGTAATTATATTGTAAATTATTGTAATAATTTATTGATGTTATAATTAAATAATAATTTATTATAACTTATTTTAATAATTTATTTAATTTAGTAAATATTTTAGTAAAATAATAAAATGTACTAAAAATAATAATATAAATTCATTAAATGAAACTAATATTTGAAATAAATAAAATAAAACATCGCATGAAAAATTATTTATTTCTAGGAGATTTCAGTGAAAGTGAAGTTACCGTCGTCTTGGTCCGTCGAACCATACGATGAGGTTCTTGTAGCTTGCTCTTCCGCCGGTGTGGTTGATGAAGGTCCGGCCATCATGTCATTCATTAATGTTATCATTTCTTCATTGCTAAATGGCATCTCATGACTTCCATAACTTAATGTTGTTCTCGAAATTCCAATTTCTTATGTTACCGATCGCATTTGGCTATATAATCGGGGTTGGTAACATTCGGTGTGGTAAAATATTGGGGGAAAAAGGCATTTGTTCTCGGGTGTTCGTAGGTGGGGTCTTGTGGGATTTGTAGATTTATTGAAGTAGTGACGGCCATGTGATGTGGAGGGAAAAATTGAAAATTGTTGTGGGTTCCCATCGATAGATTAGGTGAGTGTATATTGATGAGGTCGTTGATTGTAAAAGGTGATGTGGGAAGAAAGGTAGTTGGGTGTTATGGAATTGTTGTTGGTTGGTCATGAATACCGTCACGGTGTGCTTGTTGATTGTCGTGTGTGGATCGGTCCGTGTGTCGGACGCTCAAGATGTCGGTTGGTTTCGAGGGTCAAATAAAAAGTTATGTGGTGACAAATACAAATAGGAAATGACCTATACCAATTCATGTAATTCGTGTTCGCTTACATTCATTTGGCATGATATTTCCTTGTAAGACATTTGACCACGCCTTCCTTCAAATGATTTGAATAAGGAGTATGAGACCATTGGTCGCTCACTGAATTCCGTGATACTCGCCCATGCAGACGGAGCATCGTATGCCTTGAAGAATTCCAATTGAGTTTTACCTTATCTCGTATGATGTATTTCCACAAGAAATGATAAGGAATGTTTTGAACTCACACGAGCATCGCTTAGATCCAAATCTTCAAGGTCTAGGTAGGGTCTCCACGTAAATTGTTATAAAATATAAACAAATATATTAATTTAACAAAGTTGATAAAGTAAAAGTAACTACTAATAATCTATGGTGAGAAAATTACATCATCTTCTTCGAAATGATCGATGAAGGCGCCGATAACCCGGCATGCTGATGAGGAGTCTTCTCATAATCCATCCCATATGCGACCACCTAAGTAAATAATGAAATAAGTTTAAGAAGTAAAGAAGTAAAAATATTTTGAAAATATAAAAGTTTCAACTTACTTGGTCAGGTATGAAAAGTGAAATGGATTTGGATTCCTAGGCGCAAGACTCGCATCCTCGACCACCCCCAAGCTTGTAGTAGTGTTGAATAAGCGGCAAAATTATTAGTCTTTAAAGCGCATCTACACAAATTTTGTATAAATGCGCTAAAACCGCAGATCCCCAACTCGCACTTATGTATTCTACTAAAATCGATAATAATGGTAAATACATGAGATGTATCAATTACCATTAGTGTCGTGGAAAAAAAAAACAAGTATATTTTCGTCCTTTTATAAGAACATCATTTTTAGATTCATTGAGTAATTAATGTACTTGGTCTATAAATAGTCCGGTACATTATTTATTCAATGAATCTAGAAAGGTGAAATGTCTCTTATAAAAAGGACCTGAGGAGTAATAAATAGGTTCTAGTTTTTTGATGAATTTTCTCGATGGTAGAATTTTCATCTAATATAAATGCCGATATACCCCTCAACCAAGTAATTTTTACGGATTGGCCTCTTCTTGATGATGCTTGCATTTCAACACCCAATAGTTTGGACTATGTCAGAGTCCACATGTGTTCTCCCATTGACCGCCCGTCCACAATGCGTAAACCCAACAACATATGAACGCCTTCTAGAGGACGGTGGCTTCACCCGTTGGAAGATGAAAAGTGTGTGTTTTGGCCTCCATCTTCACACGCTAGAATAAACTTTCTATCAACGCCATACGATGTTATGTTGCACACGATCCAAATTCGGCTCGATTAAAATGGACGAATAAATTGCCTATACGGACAAAAGCATGACTACGAGGCTTGAACTTCTTTTCATTCTACAAAATAACATAGGAAAAAATATATAACATTAGAATATGGTTAGGAAAAATCAAGAATTTGAATAGAAGATATTTAACTATACTTACATATGCGATTATGTTTTCCGCTGCTCCTCTATGGTCTCCAGAGTTAACAAAGACATTATGTATAAGTGAAGAGAAAGATTGCAACAAGAGTGATGTATGTAGGTTGGAACAAGAGTGATGTATGTAGGTGGATGGTTATATTGTGTAGAATATAAAGATAGTTGGATGGTTTTATAGAGAAATATAGAATGGTAAGGATAGGAAAAATTAAATGTAGTTAAGAGTATGGTTGGGAAAATAATGGTGGTGTAAGAGTATGGTTGGGAAAATAATGGTGTAAGAGGAGAGTTGAAAATAATGGTGGTGTAAGAGTAGAGTTGAAAATAATAATAGTGTTAGAGTAAAGTTGAAAATAATGGTGGTGTAAGAGGAGAGTTGAAAATAATGGTAAAAAGTAGAGTTGAAAATAATAGTAGTGTTAGAGTAAAGTTGAAAATAATGGTGGTGTAAGGCGGATCCGTAAATATTATAAAGCTCGCGAAAAATTAAAGATCGCAAATTCACATTGTATATAATATATAAATACTCATCAATCAAAATAACAGACTCGCCATTTTGTCCACAAAATATAGTTTAAAATAAAAGAGACAAATATAACCTTACAATAGTGGGTTAAATAAAATTACGAGGCAAATGTCCTTTCCGAGACTTTTTTGCGGTGAATGTTCGAATAATATCAATATCATTAAGTGATTTGAATATCTCCCGCTCAGTGTAACATACCATCAAGTCATTGAACCACACATCATTGATCTTGTTGCGCAATTTAGACTTGATAATCTTCATTGCTGAAAAAGCTCTTTCAACGGATGCTATCGACACCGGCAATATCAAAGCTAACTCAATAAATTTATAAACCAATGGAAATACTAAATGTTTCTCTTGAACCATCTTCATAGCCAAACTTTGAACATCTTCACAAGTGGAAAATGAAGCATTTCTTCTCACTGAAGAACATAAGTCTCAAGTTGATCCCTTATTGCTCCTCCATCATCGTAAAAGTCTACACGATAAATATCCACAAGACGAGCAAGCTTATCAACATCAAACTCAAGAAAGAGTTTTGGGATCAATACATGAAAACAATTAAGGATAATGTTACTTTCTTCACTAAAGTGATGATCCATCTCCACACATATTTTGTCAATAGCAACATAAAAATCTTTGCACCAGAATGATGAAGATTAGTGATACCCTCCCTTCTACCCTTGAACGACCCCGAACCAGTATTTCATCATCCATATTTGGAACTAGAATACCTTTAGCAACACAAAATCTTGGACATCGTAAAATAAATTATCCCAACCAATCTCTCTCGCAGGCCAATCGAGCTTGACATCATCAACTAATTCCATGGCAATCACAATATTAAGATCTTTTCTTTGCAAGACATTTGAAAGCTCGCTTGTGATACCAAACAACTTTAACATTAATTTCAAAATGAAAGCAAATTTAAAGCTCTCCATTTTTCTATCAAACTCGCTTAAGATGGTCCACGTCCATCTTCATCAACCATACTAAGCACCTTTAACACAGAGGGCCACATTTGATCCAAACGGTAATGTAGTATGATGAACCCCATCTAGTATCCCTGTGTCTTGTGAGATTAGATGATCGTGCAAGCCCTTTCCTCTAGATATCTCACCACTCTCAAGTTTATTTAAAATATCTTGGTGTCAGGCTCTATCAAAGCATCCCTCTTACAAGATGCACTTGTTGGGTCACAATCAAGGAGATGTACTCAAAGAAATCATGAATAGATGAGCAACTACTAGTAATGTACACAACAACCAATTGCAAGCGTGAGCATAACAATGAACATAGAAAGCATAAGGATTTTCATCTAGAATTTTTCTTTCCAAACCATTAAATTCACCTCTCATATTCAAGCTCCATCATATCATTGCCCTCGTATCCTTGAAATCGATAACGTGTACTTATCAAGAATACCATAAGAGCATTCTTTAATGACTCAGATGTAGTATCTTTGATATGATGTAGAGAAATAAATTGTTCCACAACATTTCCTTTGTCACTCAAAACCAAAATAAATTCAACAAGTTTATCATGGCATAAAAATAATAGGTCATGAAAATTAGAAAATACAACTACTAACCTCAACATCACCGCCATTTGCTCTTTGACGGATATATCACGTGACTCGTCAATAAGCACGGAGAATTGTCTATCACCAAGCTCTTCCATAATCACCTTGGTAACATCATGCACAACATGTTGCAAGCCTTTTCAATGTCACCGCAAGTCATCAGGCAATTTTTTCCACCACTACCAAAAGCGTCCCTCACTTGTTCATTTTGAGATTTTACCCAATCTACCATCTCTAAAATTACCCTTATTTAGAGAAGTAGAGGATTCATCATGGCCACGAAAAGCCATGCCAGGCTATGAGATATCTTGAACAATCTAAAGAACAAGTCAAACGAATCTTATATAACTCTTCCGATTCCTTGGTTGCTTTAGCAAACTTGCTTGTCACACTTTGTCTTTGATTATTATAATCATCATAGTGCTCGACACATGAGTTATGCAAACTATTATGACTACCAACGTGACCTTTCAAGCCTCGAGATGTATACTTCCAATCTCTATATCCACTTTTAGTGAAGACTTCAAAACCAAAGTGCTCGCCCTCCTGTGTTTCTTAAAGAGAAAACAATAAAACAATAAGTCGATCCTTTATCTCATCAGATTCTAACCATGTATAATTCTTATACCATGATTTACTAAATGATCTTTTAACACTCCCAAATGTAGTACGAGGAAAGCTTGGCAACTGTCAGATTGGACCCTTCAATATATATGCCTCCTCACTTGGTCTTGAATATCCTATATACTCATTAATTTGTTTCCTATGACCGGATCTCGCACAATCTCATTGGATTAAACTCATTAACCACATTAGATGGTGGTTCTAATTGACTCCGATTGCACAACATTCACATTCTCAATATTTTCTAGCAACCAAAAATTTTCATCTCTAAACAAAAGATAAAATAATTACAAAATTGTAGTTTCAAAATTTAAAAGAATAATAATCAAATAAAACAAATAAGAATTAACAATGTTCTTCAAATAAATAAAATAAAATTTAAAGTAATAAAATCAAACAACCTAAATTCTAATAAATAAATTAGTATTTGTAATTGTATATGGTTAATCAAACAACCTAAACTTTAATAAATAAATAAATTAGTACATGATTAATCAATCAACCTAAACTCTAATAAATAAATTAGAATCAAACATGAAATTAAACAAGACAAATTGCATCTACTATTACCCGCTATATAGCCAGAAATAATATAGCCTATAGGAATGATGATGCACAAGGATTAAACAGATAGAAGAACACGATTGAACAGGATGAAGAAAAGTGAGCAGTGTAGTTTTTTTCTCCTGTAGGTTTTCCTAATTTTAGGTTTTCCAATTCTAACTTTCACTATTTTTCTTTTCTTTTAATTTTATTTAATACTAAAACAATCAATCTGGACTAAAAAAATTGGGCCGTTGAGCCCGCATTTGCCCAATGTATGGTGTATCCACTGTGTAAGAGTAGAGTTGAGAATAATAGTAGTGTTAGAGTAAAGTTGAAAATAATGGTGGTGTAAGAGTATGGTTGGGAAAATAATGGTTGTGTAAGAGTAGAGTTGAAAATAATGGTGAAGTAAAGAGAGTTGAAAATAGTGGTGTAAGAGTTAAGTTGAAAATAATGGTTGTGTAAGAGGAGAGTTGAAAATAATGGTAGTGTTAGAGTAAAGTTGAAAATAGTCGTAAGAGTAGAGTTGAAAATAATGGTTGTAAGAGTAGAGTTGAAAATAATAGTAGTGTTAGAGTAAAGTTGAAAATAATAGTGGTGTAAGAGAGAGTTGAATTTATTTGCATGCATGCTCTCGCACGTGGAATGGTGCATGCTGAAAACAAAGCAACCGCTCAGAGTAATATTTTACCGACACCCTATCATTGAATGGGCGGTAGTGTTGTTCTTTTTCCGACACCCTCACATGCAATGCGGTAGTGTTGCTTTTGCTTAAAAAATTAAGGTACCCACCATCAAATGGGAGGTTGTTTATTATGGGCATTGGCTGGTGGAAGACCACGAAATAGTGATACTATAGTGTGAATAATTCAAAGTTAGCAATATTCCAAAATACGGATATTTGTCGGTTTGTACTACGAGAAATCAAGTTTGAATATCTAAAGGATATGATTGTTCATTTCGGTGATAATAATGTGAAATATGTTCCGCTGAAAGTCCGAGACAATGATGATGTGGAAGAAATGTTGTTCATTTCGATGATAATAAAGTGAAATATAGTGAAGCCCATAATTCCAAACTGAACCCGTCTCCATAATTCCAAACGAAGATGAAATGTTTGACCTTATTTGAAGAAGATGGTGTCGAGGAGGATGGTAACCAGTTCATCCTCTACACAGGCAACCAGTTCATCCTCTACACAGGCAATGCTGTAATAGTTTAGGTTTTACTTTTTTTTTTTTTTTCCTCCAATCAACTTTACAGCATTGCCGGTGTATAACCTAAACTATTATTTTCTCCACAAACCATGCAGTTGAAAATGTTAACTGTCTAATTTATGCTGCTTATGTTCTCTATAATGTGTCTGTTAATGATAAATCTCGTGAATGAAAAAATTTGCAAAGAGACCAGCTGTGACAGCAACCTTTTTCACCAATATCAAAGGACTGCAATCTGCAAGGAAGAAGAAAGGGCAGAATTATATTTTGCAAACACATCAACAAAAACAAGTAAAAATATAAAACATGGAAAATAGTGATACAAACTTGTAAATAATCTAGATTAAGAGAATGGTAATGAAATTGCTCAAGAGAGCTGCTGTTTAGCAAAAAATATTCATTTTGAAAGAAAAAAATGAATGCAACAGTATCTGTCGGGAGCATTTGAGACAATTGATTAATTCAATGGCTTTGGGTACTTCAAAGTTCTCAGTAGAATATCTCAGTATATGTAGCTGTTTCCATTTCCTTAAATTCAATGCCTTGCACGACTATCACATAAAATTTCATACCATTACAATAATTTAAAAGCACGAATATGACATAAAAACTCAGACCATTCCAATAATTTGAATATGGATTTCACACAACTAGAGTACAATTCACCAGAAAAACATTTATCAAACAAAAAAATCAGTAATAATTTGCTTGAACAAATTAGTCACCTTATCTCAATTCTGTGTGGTATTGACGTGATAAGTACTTATTTAATAATTACTTTTTTAAAATAAACCAGATTCTGAAAGAATGAATATACGCCAGTCTAATTTAACATATGCTCCATAATAACCATAGCAATAAATATTAACATTATTCATATGGTGAAGTATTCAATACAGCTACTTACATATCCAACATTTATCCATCAACCATATATTTTGTTATTTACCACTGTAGACAAAATATGGCTCAAAATTGAGTGTCATTGGCCTCAACAGGATAGCCTCTATAGTTGAGCTTGACATGCAATGAAGAACACAGCATCTTAAACTTGAGCCTGAGGCTATCCATGATCTCCTGCACTTGTAGATCTTCGGGATCCATCAGAGGGTATTTGAGGATCAATTCCTGCATCTGGTTGATAGCAATTTTGGCCCGGTTAGAGAAGCAGGTTGGATCGATCTGGATGGCGGATGTCCAGATGTGATGCAGCCGCCATAGAAACCGAGTTCCTCACCGACCTCAAAACCGACCTTGAGCCCAACCTGCTTTCCTCCTCCTTACCTGCAATAAGGCCGTCTCTGTGGCCTTCATCAAAGCCTTCCTTCAAATGTGTCTCCTCCAAATTCACGGAAGAATCAAACGGGTCATCCATTAGCACACAACACCAAATGTTCAACCTGACAAAGAGATGGACACTTTTGGAATTCTACCAACCAAAAGCATGGTTTAAATGTCTAAAATTTTTGTTTAATTGTAACAATGTCGCTATTACTTTGACACAGAATAAAACATAATAATAGAGAGATCTGCAACACTAATAGCATCAATTTAGCACGAGCAATGGGGCTTACACGTCATCAATGTTTCAGAGAGGCCCGGGGTTGCATCGTGCCAAATAAAATTAAAATTATATAATATCAACGACTCATTCAATAATTTAAATTTAGTGCTGTTATTTAACTCCCAGCTCGTGGGTAAACAAGAGATGAAGCTGATGACAACACAACAATATTTGAGTTATTCAGACCCTGAACAAGTTATATTGTGTACAGAGTATAGTGAAACTCATCAAAAATAGTGGATTGCAAAACAAAATTATCAAAAAATAAAGGAAAAACAAGATATTTTGGCTCAGTTAAATCCGTTAAAGTCATATGAATGTAGCTTCACCAAGTAGGTTCATCCTGTAAACAGGATCTTGGCTCCACAACATCTCTAACAGTTGGATTAAATCATCATCGACAAACTATTAAAGAAAGAAAATCAATTGAATTAACAAATGTTGCCATTACTTTGACACAGATCTATCGTGAAATTACGAGATGAACTGCAACACGAATGGCTTCGATTTCGCATGTGCAATGGGGCTTTCACGTCATCAACAATTCAGCGAAGCCCGGGGTTGCGACATGCATTAAATTTGATCTAAATTGAACCAAAATTGAAAAACTCACGCTGGTTTTAGGGCTCAATGGGGAGGATTTGAATTGGAACTGCCAAACCCTAATATTTGTTGCGATGGAATGTTGCAGAAAGCAGAGGCTTATATAGGCGCAATGAAAGTATAAACCCTAAACAGATTTCACTAGCGGCGAAGCGTTTACGCTTCGGTTGATGGACTACCCGACCCGACTCGATCGGGCTTCGGTTTCACTAGTTAGGTTTCGGAACGAATTAGAGCATCCACATTTATTATCCCCATTTAAGTTCATTTAATTTTTCATTTTTTTTTTACTCTAATTATTAAAACATCTTATCTATATATTCATAACTCATTTATTATTTGTGAAAAATAATAAATTGAAAAGACGTGTGTTTAGTTTGAACACATCCTTTATGTTTAGTTTGAACACATCCTTTAATTTAGGATGGCAAGCATCTAAACTCATGCCCCACTCAGACCGCACTCAAGTCAATGAAACCCGAATCGACCGGCTGTTCGCCACCCACACCCGGTGTGGGTTTGGAATAGCTAAACCGCACCAAACCCAAACCACACCCGCTATATGTTAAATTACATAACTATCCATAATATATATATATATATATATATATATATATATATATATATATATATTATATATATATGTATATTTATGTATATATATATAAATATATATATATATATATATATATATATATATATATATATATATATATATATATATATATATATATATATATTATATATATATATATTTATGTATATATATACATAAATATATATATATATATATATATATATATATATATATATATATATATATATATATATATATATATATATATTATATGTATATTTATGTATATATAAATATAAGTATTAAAAATAAAATATAGAGTTTATTTTTCAAAGAATTAAGTTACATGTTTTATATGTTTTAAGTTTCACATGTTTTTATCCATAAATATACATATATATATATATAAGTATTAAAATAAAATGTAGGGTTTATTTTTCAAAGAATTGTTACATGTTTTATATGTTTTAAGTTTCATGTTTTTGACGCGGGTTGGGCTGAAAACCCAACCCAACAAAATGGCAAATAAGATTTGGGTTCGGTTCGGTGATGATTTCGGTGGGTGTATTACTGATTTCTAAACAACCGCTAGTCTTCCAATTTTTACTATTTATTATTGGTTACTTACAGGATCGACTAGATTGATCCTAGGACACATGTGTCATAATAGATTTTTATGTTCAAACCCATGATCTTCAATTGATTCTTGAAATTGGTCACAGAAATATACTGACTGTTCGACTATGGAACTATACTGACTATTTGTGTAAAGATTTCGAACTTAAACTTGATTATTGACAATTGAATGTAAAGGTAAGGATATTCTTAAAAAGTAACAATTTCTGGGAAATATAATAAAAGTTCGAAAGCAAACAAGTTTCTAGAACAATAAGTGTTTAAAGGCGAATGGAATAAAGGTAAAAAGAAAATAATCGAAATACTTTAAAGGTAGAAGTGCAGGAAACTGGAAATAAATGATAATAAACTGGCATTTAAATTGTAAAATAACATGATGTTCTTAACGCATATGATATCTCCTCGACTCGCTTCCCTTCGATTACTGTAGTTCGAGTGTTTGAGAATTTTTTAGTACATCTAACGAACACCCCAAAATCTAATAGAAAACATCTATTTATAATGTTCGACCCTAACGGTCTTACTATAATATGCGCCACGCTTAAGACATGCAAGTCTCTTTCGCTCTCCAATCTCCACGCTCCTCACAATGGCGCCTTTATTCAAAATTAATCTTCAAGTCATTCGAATTCAATTCTATAACTATTCGTATAACAATTTTAATCCTTTTGTTGACCGCCCAATGTTGGCATACTTATTAAAGGAATTTCTTCATATCCTAAAATTACTAAAGACTTTAGTTCAAACATCGCTCATTATTGGCAATCGAAAGATCTTTTCCCTATGTTTACGAAAGGTGCTTTATGTTTACCTATCACCAACAAATCTCTTTTCCATGTGATAGTAAACATATTTTATTCACCTATGCCATTTTACCTGGATCGAAATTGCCGCTAACAATCGCCTCAAGAACATTTATTTCGATAGAGAGAGAAATATTTGTTCTTGGATATCTCATGTTTCGACATAATAATGATGATTTCACCGCATACATAACGCCGTAATGGTGTATCACTTTCAGATATGTCTAATCAAGACACCTAAACGTGCCATCATGACGCTTTTAATGATAGTAATTAGTGACAACACATCATTTTTAGGTAACAACACGTCATCTTTTGAAGTTGAAAAAGTTCACTTTTCTCCTCCAATAAAATGATTACACGTGTCCCACTACCTCCTAAAGGTCAAAAATTTCCCAACCGTTGCAGGCTATAAACACTTCATCTTCTTCATTCCCGAACTTTTCCAAAACCTCTACTTTCAAGAAAAATCGATTTTTCTATTCTTCATTTCTTTGAACAAACTAGATTCTTACATCAAAAACTTTTCATCTCACCATGTCTTCTTCAACAATGCCATCAACTCGCTTCCAAGAAACTGGAACCAAATGTATCATGATTCGTTGAAAACCAAGGCAAGATCATCAACCTGGGTAACCAAGAGTTTATCTCTACTCCCAAATGACTTTGAGCAAAAAGCGATTTATGCTTCTCGTGTAATCATCCCTACCATTGTTTCGATAGAGTCTTAGGAGTAATGGGTCCTCTTATTTTACGTAACGCTTAAGAAGACGAAGGATTCTTTCCGCTTTTTTAACAAAACCTATTTTAATAAGTCTGACTTTAAACCTACAAAGGAGACTCACGCTAAATCGCTTAAAACCCTAAGAAAGCCAAATGAAGGTATAACAACGGACTAAAAGAGACCTTTTAACCTAGATTACGTTATTGCTAACTTCAAACCTTCGCCCCGCCTACATCCGACCAAATATATCAAAATTGGCTTCGCCAAGATTGAAAACAAGAAGTCTCGTGGAACGGGAAAGTGGGTATCCTTAATTTGATTCAAATGTCCAAATTAGGTTTTAGTATAGCCACCCTTTTTGTTGGCTTTTTATATCAGACAAAGACTTACAACACGCTCCATCTTCCTGGGATGGTGACACCCACTTTGACATAGCAGCCATTACGGGCTTTCACCTATTGGAGAAACTTTCGATCCTAACGAGGATGCGGAGAACCCTCATGAATTTGAGCTCAAGCACGCCTTCTCCAAATATATTGCCTTCTACCATTCCTCACGAGGAAGAAGTTTGAAGTCGAACACATAGCCTTCTTAGCACTATGGCTATCGAAATATGTTTTCTCAGAAATCCTTCAAGTGGCTAGTAGATTCATTACCCAGCCAATCAACTACACCATGGGTCAAAAGTCTCGCATCGTAACCGTTGTCCAAATTTCGCACGAAAAGCATTCAGGTCACCGTATGAAATTAAAACCTACAAAGCCAAGAGACAAATCTTCTTCTAGTCGGCTCTTTGGTTAGTTGCAACTTTGGTTAAATGCTACCTTCGAATCATCTCTACCAACCCTCGGAACACTTAATGAAGATCACCCCGATGTTGCGAATCGTAGCATCGAGGGAACCATTGTCGAAACCACCCAAACGATGAAAAAGAAAACTTCAAAACCAGCTTCATTCAATACATGATGATCTTTTCAAGAGACATGATTGTGATTCTTCGATGGCCCCATTTCATACCCGAAACTGTGGACCATTCGTTCACCCTACCGAACAGCTATTTTGGAAAAAATAACAAGAGATATCCGAAAGCTTTTCTAACCCCTAGATTAATTGCTTCAAGGATAACCCCCGTCAAAAGTCAAGCACATATCCTCGCTTATCACCCAACTTCATGGGCTCGACAGTTTGCTCAGGTCGATCCTTCCCGAACCCTTTTCGATAAGAAGAGAGACATATGTCCGGGCAGGGGTACCTTACCCTCCAAGGAAATTGAAATCAAACAAAAACAATATGAAGATTTTGCCGAGTTCGCATTAGTTTGCTTTTACCCCTTCCTTCTACAAGACAAGAGATTTTCATACTGGTGGATGAGATTATTCGAGTAATATGTTCGGTACCATCGAAATCCAACAACAATTAATAACAACTTTTTCTCTTGTGCAGAAAACATCCGTAGGTAGGCTTACTCATGTCAAAGAAATTCGAGCTTCCAAAATATTTTGAAGTCAGGTATAATCCAATGGACACATCGAATCAAGCTACATGCAAAGAAAAACTTTAAAAGAAAAATTTGAAAAACAACTTCCAACAGCTCGATGTCCTCCTTATGAAATCGAGGATGTATAGGTGGCTTTAAGCATAAACCACCTAAATTTCCAAATTTGCCTACTTCGAGCCGTTTCTTTTTTCCCTGCACTGGTGGTTATATTTTAGGGATCTCTTCGTCACGCGAAAATGATACATCAAAAACTCGCCTGTAGGTTACGGGCTAAACACGATTATACAACTTCAAAGGGCACCTTCTTACGATCACGTACCATGTCTCAGTAAATCTCTGGAATGCTAAGGTGTAAACTGAAAGAAAATCAAGTTCTCCATATTTTCCACTTTGTCTTATTTTAAACTCGATCTCAATCCTTTCGCCTATCGATTTAAAATTGAAGAAAGACAAAGTCGCGCTTAAGGTTGGCTCAACTTCAACTTCACAAACACCCACCACCATCACTACAAATCCTCCTGCCGAGGTGGACAACACTTGAAGAAAAAGAAAAGAAGGTATTTCAAGTTTACCTTTTTACTATTTCGAAATTCCTTCTAAACTGTTAATCATCTTAGTACACTTTCGTGCAAGTGGTCGCCTCAAAGTCCCCCAAGAAACGAAAGCATGAAACCTTCTCGACTGTAAGATGAAATACTGTGAAGCTGACGATACTCAATCCTCAAAAAGAAAAGAAGAAAACCTTCACAACTGGTGAAGCGTCTTGTCGCTAAGTCCATTAGCAAAGAAATTCCGCCAACGCCTCAACCCAAATCTAAAGTCTCTTCTAACTCTCACCTTCAAGAATCTCGCTTCGTAACAAATTGGCAAAGAATGCTACTGATGGACAAAGGTAAAGATTACTCATGCCTTCGCTACTAACTTACAACTTTAACACACGATCCTCGATATTTTCAGACGTATTCCTTCTGCCCCGCAATCCTCCTAATATCCAAAGTTCAACCTCGATTTCTTCTCAACCTAAGGCTCAAACGATGTAAAACAAAGGTTCATCTCGCTGGCTACCCTCGGAGACCGTTAAGCCTTAGATCATAAGTAACTGCCTCCTCACGAAACCTCAAATCACCGGCCATTCTCTCATCAAGGAGAACTCAAGGTAGACGAATCAAACATCGGGTCGAAACCCCATCATTGATATTCTTAGTGACTCTTCTCAAAAGGCGATTCGCTGGTCAAACCGATAGATGACACATTAATCGTGAGTCACTACTGCCAAAGGACAACGAAGACGGAAAGGATACAAGCTAAGTGGGAGAATAGCATGGGAGGTAGGTGTCGAGGAAACACAGTGCAAAATGGAAATTCTATTCATGCCGTCGTTAACTCCTCCACTCCTCTCAAGAACAAAGGCGCAGGAAGAAGAGTAATCCTTTAAAATACCCTCAAATCGATGCATCTCAACGTGGTCCTTCTTCGAGCGCCGATTCCATCTTAGTGATTCTAGTCAATCAAAAGAGATACGCCTCCTCTCTCGACCAAATTTTCTTCAAGAGGTTAATACTACTATTTTTCAAGTTGATTTCTTCACTATCTTACAAGACAATCCCGGGTTTACTTTTCGATGAAGAATCTTCCACACAAATAGATCTAAGTATTTGCCTCCGACGCCGGGTCGAGATCATTTATGATTTGCAACCCTCCCTTGGGTTAATATCAGATACATCAGCTCACGGTATCGGCTAAAACCTCGAACCAAACGAGAAGCTTTATCTAACGCCCATGACTGCACTTCGTAGCTTACTAAAAGTATGTGTTTTTAGTCTCACGAAATTGCAAGAAAAAGATAGGTACGATGTTCTAGGCCTGGTTTATCTTATTCGGGAATCCTGTATCGGTGAGCTAATGCAAAGTCATGTCGTAAAAGGTGAACAGATAACTCTCAAACGACTATGAAGTCTCGCTTGATGATCAAGGGTCGATCTCACAGTCTTAAATGCATTTGGAGACTCAACAAGGTATAAGCCAAGAAATCAAGAGCTCGAAAGGATCAAACACACGAATCAATGTGAATCAACTCAGGTAAAAACAAATTTGCTAGGTTGAAACGAGATGCCTTTTACTTCTTGGAAATGCTTAAAAGAAAACTTTATTATGTATTCCTATATTCTAACACGACTCAATATTTGTTATTTATATGTTTCTCTTAGCTCTATTCCATCTTCAATATCTATTTATTCAAGTGATTCGAATTTCCGCAAGTACGGTTTATACCTTTAAGTATTTCACATTTTAAGATTCTTCCTCTCTCGCATTTCTATCTCATAGGCATTATTCAAAATGTTTTCAATACGAAAGGTCCCTCCCAACGGGGCACTATTACCTAGTACTCTATTCTTCTTATCCATAGGCAAAATAACTTTCCAAACCGTATCATTGGTTGAAAATTCTCGTTCTTAACTCTTTATTGTATGCCCTAGCTACTCTTTCTTTCTCGCCTTCTCATAACCTCTAAAGCACGTAGCCTTTCTTCGCCTATATCCACTAATTCATTCATCATCATTTCCCAAGACGATCAACGGGTATTTGCTCCCCTTGATTCCTGACCGATCAGATGTATTTCGACCGGCAACACCGCGCCGCGCTCCAAATGTAAGTCTAAACCCGGTGGTATTCTGCCTCCTTAGGAGACGCTCGACAGCCCATGTAGCTTCGATCTAAGGTTTTGTGCCAATTTCTTGGTTTTCAACCCATATTTCGATCAAACCTATTATGACTTTATTGGTCAGCTTTCACCGACCGTCAGTTGGGCGAATAAGGTGTCGATGAGTAGTTCAACCCACTTTTGTGCGAACTCTTGCATTTTTCACTCCGGAAAACCGAACCTCGATCCGCTGCGATACTTCTCGCGTATCCCTAATCAGATATTACTTGCTCTAATAAATTCTATAATAGTTCTTAGTCTATTCACTAAAAGGAATCGTCACCTACTTTGTGAAATAGTCTATTCCTACAAGAATATATTTCGTCTTTGATGAAGTCGCCGAATTTCACCAATCAAATCTAATGCCCATCCCTCAAAGGCTTAACAATCGAACGTAGCTCGTCACGGAGTACGTTGAATGCCGCACGGACTTGACACCTTCACAACCTTGGCGAATTTATGCAATCTTTGAGCACAAGGCCAACATTCCATATCCAACAAGAGCCATTTCATTTGTGGGTCCGCTGATGTTCTACATGCTCCAATCGGGCACATTGACAAGGCAAATATGCTTGCTTTCCCTAAACATTCGAAAAGACTTTCCGAGGTCTTCTTAAATAATTCATTCCCGATCACTACGTGAAGACAATGCTCAGATTTGACTTTCCTCTCTCTCGTGTTTATGAAGGGTTTCTCAAATAGTTTATTATATGAGTCCGCTAATCTGATTCCAAGCAAAGATCTATGTTAAAACTTCAATTCCTCCTGCTCAATAACCTAATTTCGCATATTCTAAATCTAAGGTGGATAACTTCAGAGCCATTATTCTTCCCCAGCTTCTATGAGGTATGGAGTTTTTCTTTGATGTCCTATATCCCGAGGCTATTCGAGCCGTGTCATTTCCGATTATCACTTCAGGAATGTGTTTTAACCACATATTCAAATTTCGATTAATCGATTAGCAATAACGGCACATGATCAAATTTTCTTGATGCACTCAGATTCTTTGGTTATTTGCTTGATGACCAGTTCGAGTCTCCTCTTATTTCGACTGTCGTTCCCAATTCCAACAAAGCTTCAAGTCCAAAGAATTAGCTTCATATTCACCTTCATTGTTCGAACATAAAGCGGCCTTCCAACTTATACTTGAATTTTGTGGAATTCCTTCTGCTAAATGATACATATTCCACACCACTTCCATTTTATGTGTCGAGCCATCGAATATAATTTCCATGGTCGAAGTTTCGACATAATCTAGTGCTAAATTCTCATTCACAGAGTGGTCACCATGAAATTGAAACCACCGTCCTTTCATAAATGTTTATTTATTTATTTACCAATCGTCGTGTAATCAGTAAATATGTTTAATGACATCAAAGTGAGACGAAACATAAACATCAACAAAGTTTAATATAATACTTGAGTTTTGTACACGAGAAGTATAAGCAAAGACATAGTTTTTCTATACTATCATAGTTTTCGCATTATTTAAAACTCTACTAATATAGTTAATGGCTCTTTCGATGCCATCTTCATTTTCCCGGCCAAGATGCTTCCTATGGTCAGCATTAGAGGCGTAAATATACAATCGATCGGCCTATCTTTTAGCGGGCCGTTAGGATCGAGGCATCAAGTAAGTCTTGATTTTTTCAAATGCTTCGATGTTGATCCGTCCAATCAAACCGCCCGATTTATGCGCAACAATGGAGAGAAGTCAGTTCGCTTCACCAAGTTGGATATAAATCTCCTAAAAGTTGATTTTACCCAAAAGTGGATCATAGCTTCTTTCTTTGTCACGAGGCTTGTTCCATGATGGCCTTTGTTTTATTCGTGTCGATTCGATGCCCTTCAGGAACCACGAAGCCAAGGAAATCCCACCGACTTAAAAGATACCTTAAGAGGATTCATTTTAAGCTATGCTTCCTCATTCTGCTCGAATGATCGCTCAAGTGCTTTAAATGATCCTCATCGAAACCGATTCGATCACTATATCATCTATGTAACCATAAATGTTTCGATAAAGTCATGGAAATGTTCACCGCTTGGTATGTTGCCTCAGATTTTTAAGCCAAAGTATTACTACCCATTCATACGTGCCTAAAAGCGGGCATCTAAGGTCAAGCTGGGACATCATCCTCCGAATGAACTGATTATAGCCGCAGTATCCGCCTAGCATACTGTATTCATAACCTAATGGTAATCAATTAACATTTCGCTATAGGCAGTATTCGCCTTGGGGTAGCAAAGATTCAAGTCCCTAAAATCTATGCAAATGCGTAAAGAACCATTTTTCTTAATAACAGTACAATATTAGCAAGCCATTCGACGACTGTGGTTCCGATAAACTCGGCAATGAGCAATCGCTCTATTTCTATCGCCTTAATCTTCGAGAGGATCATTGCGAATCTTCTAGCTACCGCTTGATGGGCTTTTCGCCATCCTTGATCTAAGCCCATGTTCCACCGCCTCTTTTCAAACCAGTATTTCGCCGAATCCCAAGCGAAACAATCTTTATTAGCTTTGAGAGCAACGATCACCTTATGCTTCAAACCGATCGAGTTCTGCACTAACGTACGCTACTCTTTTTCGACTTCATCCCCATATTAACTCTCCAAGGGTCTTGAAATGACATCTCATGCTCGCCGATCCTCGGATCTTTTCAAAACCCAATGGTTTGATCATAGATAGCGCCTGTACCACGATCCATGGTGGAAGTTCGTTCCATCAGCGGGATAAAACGGGTGCCCCTGGACTGCTTGCTGCGTTGTTCTTTGTTTTATGTTCGCTATTTGCGGCAAATTATATTTTGTATCTCTCAGAGTCAGCTTTTTCATTCTCTACCAGACAGCCGAAAGTTTCGATATAGTTGGTTTCACCATAACACCTTCGCCGTCCAAACAATTGGTCGGATCGTCAAGTCTCACCTTCTTCAACTTCGTCCATCCCACATCGCCTTCTATCCCATCAAGCTCATTAGACTAAGTGTTGAGAATAGTAGGTATTTTCATTGGTTCAATACTCCTGTGGGTCAGTATGCCCAATGTCGCTATGTTACTACCAAAATTCTCTTTATCACGATTAATATCCGCTATATAATAACTCCGGGTCACCTTTATTTTCAACTATTCCATCCCTCTCCATAGACTAATCTGATGTATCACAGGTACCGCCTCCAATTCCGGATCCATTCTCTCGCCAAGCAAGATGTTGTAGTCGGGCTCGCAGCCATTACCATGAACATGGTGGCCTAGTCGTGGAACCAACCGTGAGATTCACTCAGATACCCCTTAGGTCTTACCAACTTTACCTTCATAACGAGAGTACCATGTTACGAGGTCGAACGTCGTAATCCCGTATCCTATCCTTTTTAGCATGAATCTGGCATTAAATCGATGCTACTGGCCAACCAAGATTTTATTTACCGTGTTGCTCCACTTTGGCCCCGATGAATGTAGGTTTCAAATGATTCTTCATTCCCGCCCGGTCTTTCAAAAGCGCTCGCTTCTTCGATCGCACTGCGTTATT
The DNA here is from genome assembly GCA_021764765.1 of Vicia sativa. Lineage (NCBI taxonomy): Eukaryota > Viridiplantae > Streptophyta > Magnoliopsida > Fabales > Fabaceae > Vicia > Vicia sativa. Next base: position 29,440,548 of record CM038793.1, on the reverse strand, counting down.
CATTATATAGTAACACACCGCCTATGTTTGGCCATTTCTTCTTCTGCTTTCCAACCCATACTTCAGACATGTTCAACTCACAAACTGATACAACATTACAATTAGATTAAAGAAAGTACTTCTCGACTCAAATCATCAATCATTAGATCTTCTTCGTCATCGCCTTTGTTCTTCGATTCCTTTTTGGTGAGAATAACTTCAGATCACGGGTTCATTTCTCAAGTGATTGTCATTGGATTTTGGATTGCCGGCATGGACTTCCTTGGCTTCCTTCACGCCTTCTTGTTACGCTGGTGTCACGCATCGAGAGCGATATCGGGTTTTTTCCTTTATAATTTTCCAAATTTATTTCTCCTTCTATTCAATTAAACGCTCAGATGCCATAGCAGCTTCCTCCGCTCGTCGAAACCGCTACCATTTGCCCCTTCCTTTGTCATCACACCACCTATCGCAGGATTGCAGTAATTTGAAAGATACCTTCCTCGCTCTTGGATAGCTGTCCGGGTCTTCTCCGCATGGTTTCGCCCACCGCTACTCAAGGGATTCCACTTTATGCCCCCAACCGAAACGAATCTGGACTGCTTTCAAATGCTTCGTATATTCCTTTATCATAAATCGCCGCACATCTGGGACAAATCAAACATTCCGCATCAATTCTGTGGGCATCGAACTATAAATTCCAAAGAAGCTTCATCCTCCGGGTATACCTGCATAACCGATTGTCTTGCTCCATTAATTTCCATGCTATCCTCCTCGCCCTTTCAATTCAAGCAATTATCCTGGTTGCAAATGATGTCGCATCTGGGCACAAAGAATTGTCTTGGTTCTTCTTATGATGTTGAATAGTATCACTTGCGCCAGATCTTTCATAAACTTTTCCTTTTTGTTCTCTTCTTTCTCCAAGCATCTCCACTTCTGCATTTCATGCTGGGTGGCCTTTAAATCTACCATGTTTACTCCAAAGATTGGGTCATGTAAATTCGACCTTCTCGAACTTTATCCCGAGACCATCGTAAAGGCCTTAGTTAAATTTTTGTCGATTTATATATTGGCCCTCGCAATTGTGACTGGCTCTCTTTCAATGCTTTGGCCGAAAGCACCTTGAGAGGGTTACGAGTCTTTCTTAACCTGTGACGAAACCTCCATCTTTAACCCACGCTTGTTTTAACCTTGTTTTCAAAGAACCTCGATCATGTTGATTTCCAAAGGCTCAAAGATAGTTGGTTTCGCCATCAAGAACGGATCCGTATCCACTTTCACGGGTTTTTCCTCGTCCGCAAATTTCAACCTCGCCATCCTTGATCATACTCAGACAAATCCCCGAAGAAAGCATTGTGAGGTTTTATGACCTAGGAAATTATGGTACTTACAAAAACCCTCTTCCTTTGTTCCAATGGAGGAATCTTAAGGTTCTGGAGGAACTATTAATCGACCATCTCAATAAGCAAATCAAGATTTCATCACATTTAGTTATGTCGAAAGGTAGTATTTTTCTTAGGATATTTCTCATTTTCTCATTTTCTAATCGTGTCCTTTCCATTGAAGCGCGTAACCTCTGCCGTGCAGGGGTGCTCTCTTTAGTTCGAAGAAGATCTATTTCAACCTATTTAAATTGAAATGGGTCTGGAAATCATCTATGTTTTCTTCTTCCGCTCTATATAGGCTACTCGCTCTTTCTTATGATTCTTACTAGCCCTAGCCTTTCCGCTTTTAATCTTCTCGACTTGTCGAACTCTATCACCAATCAACATATCCCGTAGATACCGGGTATCCATTTTCGAATGGAATAATCCAGCCTCCTCAACCATTTCGACTCAATTCATGTTCAGTACCATCAGAAACATCTAGATTTTAAAAAGTCAATCTATTCGATAGTCATCTACGGTTCTCAGAACTTTCTTTAATGCTGCCATCTTTCTGTGATCGATTTTGATCGCCCATGTGAATTGCTCATGAAAGAGTCTTTCCAAACAGGCCAAGTATCCACTGCATCCGTGGGTAATGTGGTGAACCACGTAAACGCTGCTCTTTGTCAAAGAACTGAAAATATTTATCCTAAGATTTTCGTTATTCATATATCCCCTGCCACCAAATATCTCGCATGTGTTCCCATCGTCACTCACCGGTATCACCCGCGAATTTGTAAATTGGGGACTTTGAAACCCCGGTAATTTGCTTGTAATCGTAACCATATAGTGAGAGGTATAATTTGCCTTCTAAATCCCGAATTTACACCATTTCGGGCCATTATTCTTTCTATCATAGCGGGTTAGATTATTTTCCGCCACTGTCGCTCTCACCCTATGGACAATTTCGTCTTCGATTCTCGTCCCCCGTGACAACCACAACGGCCCAGTCGCTCGATCCGTCTTCGAACGCCCCGTCGCCTTTAATCTCGCCCTACGCTTTCTTCGATCCTCGATAGGGGCCTAACTTGTTCAATGGTTCTTCGCTCCGAATCACCACACCGATTCCGCCACGCCTCCCGTGTGCATCGTGGGCACCAAAGAAACTGCTATCCTAGACATCCGGTCAGGTTTTCTTGGTTTGTTCTGATTTATATTCCGAATTAAAGGACCAAAATAGCATTCATTTCTGCAAAACTCCTACCATATCATGGTTACTATCATCCATCCGTTGTCTAAACGCCATCATCATAGTCGTCAGGTAGGCCATTGTTACGTACTTCCAAGTTCTCGGGAGTTTGTAGGAAATGGTTCGGTTCTAACCGTGCATCCCTGACTGGGACAAACGGGTGCTATGTAACCTCATATAAACGGTTGGCATCCCATATACGGATCTCCGGGCCTTAAAGGGTCGAAACCTGAGGCTAGTGAGTTCAATGATTGACTTCCATGTACAATGGAAACGGCATGGTATTTGGCCACACTAAACGGGGTCTGCTCGAACTACCCATGTGGATAGTACTGTAGGCATCAACGAACTCCGAAATTGACTGACCTCCTGTAAGGAGGTTTCATTCCCTATCTTGTCATGTATTTGTCATTGTTTTGGTACGTTGTCTTCGGGTATATGTATTATTATCTTTTATTTTACCACTGGGTTCATATACCAATCATAAAATTCTAATAAATAGCTTTCTAATATGACATCGTCCCATCAAGGTGCAATTTGTTTACTATGATTTTAAACAACCGCTAGCTCTCCAATTTTTACTATTTATTATTGTTACTTACAGGATCGATTAGATTGATCCTAGACACATGTGGTCATAATAGATTTTATGTTCAAACCATCTTCAATTGATTCTTGAAATTGGTCATGTAAATATACCGCACTGCTCGACTATGGAACTATAATCACTATTTGTGTAAAGATTTCTAACTTAAACTTGATTATTGACAATGAATGTAAAGGTAAGGATATTCTTAAAAAGTAATAATCTCGAAATATAATAAAAGTTCGAAGCAAACAAGTTTCTAGAACAATAAGTGTTTAAAGGCGAAATGAATAAAGGTAAAAAGAAAATAATCGAAATACTTTAAAGGTAGAAGTGCGTGAAACCGAAATAAATGATAATAAACTCGGCATTTAAATTGTAAAATAACATGATGTTCTTAACGCATATGATATCTCCTTGACTGCTTCCCCTTCGGTCATTACTGTAGTTCGTGTTTGTCGAGAATTTTTTAGTACATCTAATCTAACACCCCAAAATCTAATAGAAAACATCTATTTATAATGTTCGACCTAATCGGTCTTACTATAATATTTGCTTAACGCTTAAGACATGCAAGTCTCTTTCGCTCTCCAATCTCCACGCCGGTCTCACAATGGCGCCTTTATTCAAAATTCAATCTTCAAGTCATTCAAATTAATTTATAACTATTCAGATAACAATTTTAATCCTTTGTTTCGACCGCATTCCAATGTCATATACTTATTAAAGGAATTTCTTCATATCCTAAAATTACTAAAGACTTTAGTTCGAAACATCGTCATTATTGGCAATCGAAAGATCTTTTCCTATGTTTTCATTGGGGTGCGCTTTATGTTTTACCTATCACCAACAAATATCAATCTCTTTCCATGTATAGTAAACATATTTTATTCACCTATGCTAATTTTACCGGATCGAATCATACTAACAATCGCTCTCTCAAGAACATTTATTTCGATAGAGAGAGAAATATTTGTTCTTGGATATCTCATGCAATTTTATAATAATGATGATTTCACCGGACATAACGCCGTAATCAGGATTATCAGACATGTTCAATCAAAGACACCTAAACGTGCCATCATGACGCTTTAACGAGTACTAGTGACAACACATCATTTCTTTAGGTAACATCATCTTTTGTGAAGTTGAAAAAGTTCACTTTTCTCCTCCAATAAAATGATTACACGCGGTCCCACTCACTCCTAAAGGTCAAAAAAATTTCCAACCGTTGCAGGTTATAAAACACTTCAT